>VDFB02329729.1:0-39472 GCA_007258455.2 Sequoia sempervirens
TATAAAAATTAGGAGATACAATAATTTCTAAACAAAATTTTCTTACAACTTATCTTCTTATTCAAATATACCAAAGACTCTAAAAAAGGTTTGTGTAGAAGCTAATTGGTCATACTAAAACATATCTACCTTTTGGTCTATGAAGAAGGATATAGTCAATCCAAAGTTGTTTATAACTTCTCTTCTCATTTAAAAATATCAAAATCTCTAAAAAAAATGTAGAAGTTAATTGGTCATAGTAAAATATATATACCTTCTAGTCTATGAGGAAGGATTAGGCAATCCAAAGATACTAAAGAATTGAAGCATATCCTAGAATATTAAAAGTTGAAAAAATATAATATAAAATATCACAAAAAAAAATAAACTTATGAATTTGATGATGAGGGTTAGGAGGAAAAATTAGATCTCTCATGGAACTCTAGTGAGGATTATTTATAAGAGCTTGTTGAAACTAAAACCATAATATATATATATATGTATGTATGTATGTATTTATTAGGTGGTTAGGTATAGCCATAAAAATGGGTTATGAAGGTGATGTTTTGGTTTCAATAGGATAAAGCATTTGGTAGGCACAATATGTAGAAATTATAAAACCTCTAGATGTGAAAGGTATTGGAGCTTCAATTGATGAGCACATTACCAAGGCCCACATAATAAAATTAGTGGCAGTAAAATTAAATTTTATTTTTCTAATCCTCAATATCAAATGCAATCAAATCTATAGGGTACTTCAAATCATTAATCTAAATTAGAGGTTAGAGATTCAAGTAATACAATATGCAGTAGATAATTTGGTTGTATTGTGGTAGTGGTAGAGTTAGTAGCACTGGTTGCAAGTGTCACAACAACAAAATATTCAAAGAGGTCAATTAACATGTACTATTGATCAAAAAGGCCATGAAAAGAGGAAAAATCCTATGATAGTTATAGATACAAGTAATCTTGGTCATGGTAACTCTACCTCAAAGGAATTAATTGTAGTAGGAACCCTCATGTTAGTGTGAGTGGGAAAATAATTAATTATCCTCATAATCAAACAATATCCACCAAAAATCCAAAGAATTCTTCTCTATTCAAGTATTGAATTACACTAATAGCCACAAATTTTGATCACAAAGTTGAGTTTTTCTAGAAATCACCAAGAGATAAAATAAAAATAAATAAATGGTAGATGTTGTTGGAGCTTTAGATCCTACAACAACAAAGGTGTTATGTACATATGATCTAGATTGATAAACCATGGAGTAAATATATGTTATGTCTAAATTTAATAAAATACATGATCAAATATATTGTACAATGAATCAAGCACCTATTCATTATATTTTAGTAGAATAAAAATTTGTGACAAAATAAATGTATCTAGAAAGAAAAATGATTTGATAGAGACATTATTGATAAATGAAGAAAGAGAACAAAATAAGTTAAATCATTGAATAGAAAAGTTATAGGTAGACCTAGAAAATGGGAAAGCATGGAGGAAAGTGATAGGTAATAAGACTAAGCACTAAGAGAAAATAATAATAAAATATTTTCCTCTATACTATGGTCAATGTGAATGAATATGTAGTGGTGGATCTAGAAGAGCTATAACTAAAGAAAATTTAGATGAAAGTAAAAATAACTATAATAATAAAGGATCCAACTCAAAAAAAAATAGTAGGGTTTGAGGGAAGTAAATATCTTAGCTAATAAAGTGCAACATAACATGATAGAAGAGAAAGAAAAGGCAGAAAAATGGGAATGAAAATTGAAGTGAGAAAAACTATGAAATTTGGTAATATAAGTTGTTGAAAGTAGAAAAGGAATTAATTTCTTCCAAATGTAAAGTATCTGACTTTTATAAGTAGACAATGTTTCATATAAAACATAATTTTTGAGGAAATATAATCTAGAAAAATAATTATTTGAATAAAATATTGAATTAATTGATGGTTTTCAAGCATAGTTTGACAAGCTCAATAAATAAGTTATTGAAACTAGAAAAGACATAATTTTAAGAAAGGATACAACGAAAAATAGAAATAATCTACAAAATCAATGATAAAGAATTGTCATCCAAAGTAATTCCTAATAGGAGTGAAATTTATTGATAGAGGCATGTATCATTTGGAAGAGTATGAATCTAAGTGAAACATGCAAGAATTATTGAATTAACATAAAAAAAAGTTAGTAGAGTTGCATGGAAAGATAGAAGAGCTCACAAAGCTAGTTCTACCAATGTCTTTTGATCAAAAAAAGAAATTCATTACAAATGATGCTTTTTCGAGGAATATGGAGGATACAATGAAGCAAGATAAATACCAGCTTATTGAGAAGCTAGATGCAACAAACTCTTTTGGTTTCATTAAACTATTGATAACCTTGAAAATAAGTTTGCATGATACAATAATGGAAAGATCCATTTTGGGTTAGTAATTGTTAGTAAATTTACATTTCAATCAATTTGAGTTACACCAGATTACCCTTCCAATAGATGAAGAGTGGAACATGCTACGCAAGATGATATACCAACCATTATAAATGTAGAGTAGATTTCAAATAATGACAATTTATTTTAAAAATATATTTTATTTTCTATACTTTTCATTTTTTCAAGATACAATATTATAATTTTAAGTATTTGTATATTTTGATAGTTTTAAGACATATTATTATAATATTATATAATTATAATATTTTGACAATGGATAGTGAATGAAAATTGTAGGCACCTTTTTATTATTATTATCTTGTTCTTAGATGTTTTATAGTGTAATAATATAATTATGAATATCTTAAGATTTATTTAAATATTAATATTCTATTGTATCTATTTCTATCCTCATGAAGTTCTATTCTTCCCATTGCTTCTAGAATCTATTTTTTTTTTATTTTATTTTATAATATTTTTTTGAAATAAAAATAATAATAATAGAAACACAAGTTTAAATAATGGGAATAACACATTGACATTTTAATAAAAATGGAACTCATTTTAATTTGTAATAGTTGATTAACAACAAAAATCATTGGTTAAAAATTAACAAAATGAATGTAAGTTCCTTGTGTTGGTGATCCACATTATATCCTACAATCATATAAAATAAACTAGATATAATGACAACTAATCATGTGAAGACCTTTATTGTCATTGTAGCTCATAGAAAAACACACGAGAGAGTTAGGAAATTCAAATCTAATCCATTCAAACTATACTAACGAATCCTCAAAGCTTAGATAATTGAGCACAAAAGAAAGCTAAGAACAACATGCATAAAAGAAACTATTTTACCAAACATGTGATCAATTCCGTTGAATAACCTCCATTACTCTTCTCCATTTCGTTTGTGTAGTGTACTTGCCCTCATATTTTCAAAGTTCATGCAAGCATGGCCTAAGTGTTGTGATTAAGACAAAACATCGAAGATTCAAGATAATTGCTCTAAAAGTCATACGATTTCGAGAGAGATTGGAATGATGAATGACATCAATTTATAGAAAATTGATCATTCAAATGACAGGTCAAGATTGAAAGATCAACGGACGGTTGAGATCGAAAGATTAGACATGCATTCTAATAAATAATAGTAGTGACATGAGTGATACAAATTAGAAATAGAAATAAAGATTAAATAAATGATTTAATCTTTGAGTTTGGTATTCGAAAACAAAAGAATAGTTTTTGCATGACAAAGATAAAGATGGATTAAATCAACTCTCTATTTCAATGCACACACAAGATTTAATTAACTAAATAGGAATATTTAATTAATATGCATGTACACACAAACGAGTTAGAACCAGATGATTGAATGATATGACCACAAGATTACTCGAGAGAGCCACTTCAACATTAAATCCTGAGTTAATTGAGCAATTTAAATAGATGTCGAGTCGAGTCAAAGTAAATACTTAGATAACTCACACAATTATCTAAATATAGAGGAATGTGTTAAAATAGAATTTATGAATTAAATAATTCATTTAATTCAAGATTTGATATTTGAAGAATAATTAAATAAGATTTATTTAATTAAGCGATGAAGGGATTAAATGAATAATTAAATAAATAAAGAATTTATTTAATTATAGTTGACATATGATAAAGGGAGGAATTAAATAAGAATTTATTTAATTGAAGAAGAAGGATAAGGTTAATTAGTAACATAATTAAATAAAAAGTGTTTATTTAATTAATCAGATAGAATAAAGAAAAGTGTGAATTAATTAAATAATTAAGATTATTTAATTAATAGAAGAAATGAAGAACTTTAGAGAATAATTAAATAATTGACATTCTTTAATCATGACCATGAATAATATGAATTATGAAAAATATTGAAGTCGCAAGCTTAAACCATATTTTGATGTCTACATTTGCCACTCTTTGATACAATGTCATTTCAGCATTGTGTCAAAGAAAATCGATAAAAATATGCCCTAGTCATGCCCCAATGTAAAACAGATAAAGGTATGCCCCCTCAGGAAAATTGACAAATTTTCAAAAAAAATAAAACAAAATTGGAAATAGTCCCGATTAGTCCATTGGATAGACAGAAATGCAGTGGAGTTGACATAATTGAAGTTGGAAGTGTTAAGGACGAGTACAGGTAGATTGAAATTGGAAGTTGACGCGGCCAATAGAAAGGAATGCCACCAAAACCCTAGGTATGAATAGAAAATGGGGTAAAAAACCCATTCATTTTTACCCACATTGCTTTGAAACTTGAGAATTTTGCTCTGCACCCTCAGCAAATATGTCTCTCGTTCTGCACACCCATCATCGAGCATACAGGATCTGGACCTTTAGGCGGCTAGCCAACGTGGACCCCCTGGTATGTACTTCGTTCTCGACTTTTGATTTTTAGGCTTTTGCACTTTTTTATGCATTTAATGTCAATTTTCATCATGCGTCACTGTATTAGATAGTCGCATTTGAATTCGTTATCAACGCATATGCATGTAGATCACCGCATTTATAAATTTACATGTATTGTTTAGCGTAGTTGATCACAGTTCAACACATTTGTCTTTTAGTTCTATGCAGTTTTCTTTTAGTTCTATGCATTTGCTAAATAACAACGCATTTGCATTTAATTTAGATAAAAAAAATTTTTATTTTCAACGCATGTGCAATAGTTTCAATGCATTTGATATTTAATTTACGTAGTTGGATTTAGCACAATATTGTTATGCGTCGATAGATAGAGGCGCATTTGATATGTAGTCGCATTTGTTATTTATGCACGCAGTTGTGATGTAAAATGATGCATGTGACATTTTATGACGCATTTGTGAAATAAAATGACACATTTAGTTTCCTGCAACGCAATTGCAAAATAATGACGCGTTTGCAAAATAATGATGCATGTGAATAGCATTTGATTGTCATTTTGCAGGTTGTTTTGGAATCTGTGTATACGTGAGAGTCGAGACCATCGACTTTTCACTTCTAAGATAGTTTGTGGAGCATGGAGAAATGATTCTTATGGAATTTGGGTCTTCTTCATGTGACAAACATGCCCACTATTCGGGAAAACCGGGGTCTACTGACAACGTTGTGCGAGTGGTGGCACTCAAAGACTTCTTCGTTTCACCTGCCTACTAGAGAGGCGACAGTTACGTTGGAGGACGTCTATAGGATTTTGAGACTTCCTATCGAAGGCACAAGGGTGAGATATGATACCCAGAGGGGTTTCGTTGAGATGTGCCGATATTATTCACATGCAGATATTAGACAATTAGGTTTTGATCATTATGAGATTAGATGGTGTGTATTGGCACAGAGGTATAGGCAGTTGGACTATCTATTGTGTACACTGATAGGTGGTATAGTCCTTCCTGACCGTCGTGGTCATGGTTTTCCTGTGGGTTGGGGAGAGATGCTAGTGAGTATGTTAGAGCGATAGGAGGTATATGCTTGGGGTCCCTATCTTCTCGACATGTTATACTTTCATTTGCATGATATAGCCTATCGAGAGGCTCAGTCTATGAGTTGTGGTACCACTCCCTTGATGGTATGGGCGTGGGAATACATTGCCATTTTTCATCCACCAGTTACAGTTGATGTGCAGCACGAAGCCCCTTATGCCTTCCATTATGCGGGGGCTAATACTCAACACCATATGGGAGATACCAGATACTTCAAACATGCCATCAACACCATGGTACAGTTCATATGGAGACCATACTTGGGTTGTCTAGAGTGGTTAGATGAGGACGATCATTTGCCTTATTGCTGCCAAACACAGTACCTGAATGGGCGGACTGTTTCACATGTGCATATTATAGAGCGACATTTTCCAGATCATGTCTTGCGGTAGTTCAGAGAGATTTAGGATGAGCCCAAAGGATGAGCAGAGTTTGTGAGGTCCTCGCGAGAGATCCCCCTATGGGGTCTAGAGATTCCCGTGGCCACTGCCAAGGTAAAGATTGATGCATTGCAAGCAGTTCAGTGGGGTTGGAGAGATGGTGTAGCAGACCCAGGTACCACCGAGGCATATGATCAGTGGTGGGCCATGCACAAGTCAATACCCCTTACAAATCCAAATCAGGCTACACCAATAGAGCAGCGAGGGACAGGACCACACGGTAGGAATGGCAGAGGCAAAGGTCGGAGAGGTGGAGGGGGACGTGGTGATGATGGAGATGGTGTGGGAGGTGGTCGACGAGGTGGTGGGAGAGGGAGGCGTGGACGGAGGGGATGAGGGCCACCATTATCACCTATCCATGAGGAGAGATAGGAGGAGGAGGATGTGCACATGCCCGATGTTGGCAGAGGTGGGGAGGAGGTGCATGTTGAGGTTGGTCGAGATGAGGAGCATCTCGCAGAGGAGTCCATTCGAGAGGTTGATGTAGAGGAGGAGGCAGGTAGAGAGGAGGTAGAGATTGATTCCCTAGGCTTACTTGGTGCCTATCAGGATGATGATGAGGAGGATGATGATCAGGAGCAAGAGATTCGTGATAGGATTCTGGAGGAGTTGGAGGATGAGGATGATGGTGTGCAGAGGATGAGATAGGTTGACACAGGGGTAGTTGATCCTGACACTGCTACACTTTGTGCCCAGGTTGCATCCTTGGAGGAGTAGATGAGGGTCATGATGTTTGAGAGAGATGTGTTACAGATGGAGAGGGACAGAGTGTCATGGACAGAGATTAGGCCATAGCTTGGAGGCAGGAGACTGAGCAGAGATTTACAAAGATTAGAGCTCTATGTACTAGGCCAACAACTGCATTTTCTAGAGAATTAGTTAGAGCCAGGGAGAGGGCCACTTATTACAAAGATTTATATGAGGCAGCAGTTCCTCTAGATAGACGGGCCCCGAGCTTTTTAGAGGCACGCAGTGAGAGGTCCCAGACTAGAACCCACACCAGGACAGTCAACACAGAGGGTGTTGAGCAACCACGCAGAGCTAGTCCATATGATAGGCCACATTCAGGTCACATGTCATCAGGCTCTCAGTATCATTCATCCACATACTCCAATCATGACAACAGTGGTAGTTCAGGATAGGGACATTTGTTGACATATACTGAGACATTGTATTATGATCCTATAGCCTACGGGCTTCCATATTTATTGATACATTATGACATTGTGATGTGACATTGTTGAATGATATATATATATATATATGATTTTGGCGGCGAGTCTCATGATATGCAGTTCTATTTATTGATTATGCAGTTGTTTATTTATACATGTTATGTTTATATGAAATGCCTATGTGATGGATGAGCATATCTTCTTTATGATGTGTTTATGTAACCTATGATGTGATGTTGATTCTATGTGATGTATGCATTTTATAGTTATGAGATTCCATATGATGTTATATGTACAATGCTTTCTACATGTGATGCTATACAGATGTAATGTGGTGCATGTATTTACATTAATTATGTACATGGAATGTTTATGATATGTAATCTATGATGAGAAATGTCTATTATGCCATGATGTCCTAGATATGATAAATGCCCAGATGTTTGTATATTTCAAATGCAAGATGTATGTATGATTTGGAAATGATATTTTCTAACATGAATGTGTATGCAGGATGATATATATTTTTGTGTGTCACAGAACTCCGTCATAATGCAATAAAGAAGAATTGTTAGTGCGGAAAGAAAGATCGAGAAATAATAAAAGAAATGAGATGGATGTTAGTATTAGCAATCTTCGATGTTTTGTTGTATCACAAAAGGTGTTGCACTTTATCATCATTGGGCGGGACTAATACAAATGGAGAAAAACACCATGATATGACATAGATCAAGGTGTGCAAGGTCATCCACTTGCTAACAACAGAAAGTCGTAGACAAGGATTGGCGTTAACTTATACTAAGGGCACAAGTTGCCCTAGTCTTTTTGTCAAGAAAAACCATAGATAGCAAACAAAATAAAAGATGGGTCATGAGACGTCATCGCTCCTCTAAATCCTTCATGGGACATCCTTGAGGAAACTAGTAACATGACTCAAAATCAAATTTTAAAAGACAATTGACAGACAATAGTCAAAGAAAACAAAATTCGGATACATCGTTGCTTCTCTAAATCCTTCATGGGACATCCTTGAGAAAGCTAGTAACATAATTCCCATCATAAAGTCAAATGAAATTATAAGATTAATAATTCAGAAAGTCAAAAAGCCAATAAAATATTTGTGAAAACTTGATCTATTTGTTGGATTTGTTTTGATTGATAAAAGGATTGATTGATAAAGCCTGATTCTAGGATATACACATTCCAAATAAGATTATGAGTCTGGTTTTGATGTTATGACTATCTGTATAAGGCATGAAAAAGCCTAGTTTCAGAAAGACATGTATCGTATAAGATGTTGAGTCAGATGTCGTTGATGTGATAACCTATGTAAGGCTATGTTTGATTGTTTGAAAATGTCAATATGCAGGAAGGACTCATCCTGTATGAGACATAGATTGTTTTGTTGATATCGGTATTCAGGAAGGACTCATCCTGAATAAGACATAGGTTGATTGTTTTGATAATGTCTGTTTCCAAGAAGGACACATCCTGTAGCAGACATAAGTTGATATGTTTTGGTTGTTGCTTTGGAAATTTGTTTGATTTGACTTAGATACATTGCTGACTTGTTCACCAAATTGATGCATGACTTGATAGGATGTGTGGACAATTGATTGTGTGTGATGACAAACCCTAAAGGACTGACCTAGTGCGGCCTCGGGGGCTCATCGATTAATGGCCTTGCCTACGTTATACACACATAGACCTTGTAGTTCAACTTGACTTTGATTGACAAGACTGACTACAAATAGAAGATGTGTGTGATAGTGAATGTGACGAACCCTAATGGACTGACCTAGTGCGGCCTCGGGGGCTCATCGATTGATGGCCTTGCCTATGTTATACACATAGAGACCTTGTAGTTCGACTTGACTTTGACTGACAAGACTAACTACAAATAGAAGACATGTGTGATAGTGAATGTGATGAACCTTAATGGACTGACCTAGTGTGGCCTCGGGGGCTCATCAATTGATGGCCTTGCCTACGTTATACACGCAAAGACCTCGTAGTTCGACATGACCAATGACCCTATCATATAGACATATGGATTGAATCATGATTTTATATAGAAAAAACTAAACAGACTGACCTAATGCCTTGGGGGCACATCGGCAGATGGCCTTGCCTATGTCTAGTCGCAGAGGCAACATAGTTCGATAAATGAAAAAGACTGACAAGTGCGACTGACTCTGACTCTATTTTTTGGATTTTTGACATGTTTTGATTTTTTTGTCATTTTGAAGTTTTCTATGGTTTTACATCTTCCACATAGCCAATGTAAGAACCAATATGACGCACGTCAAGTGTTTTCCCCCAGTCGAGTATAAGACCAATTGATTATGAATAGGGTAAAATAGGGGATATGAAATGCACTCGATGTCAATCGTTCCAGGTTATGGGAAAGACTACCACTTATTACGAATGGTATATACAAGGGATGGATAAGAAAGATAAGTGATATGTACAAGGATAGGTAGTATGTATAGGGATGTTAGATTAGAATAACAATAGACAAAGGAGAAGAGTCGACTACACATGGCGCCAGTTTTCTAGGTTTTCACCATGGTACTTATCCAAAGCGCCACCGAAGTGGTTTTCACTATTGGATGAATTATTTGTCTTTACTATTTTCTAGATTTTTTAATTTTTTTTTGGTATTACCAAGACGCCTGTTTGACAGGTTTTCACCTTGGTAAATATTTTTTTTAGTTTTTTGTATTTTTGCTAATTAAGACAAGGCCCTCAGAGGCTATATGTAGAACTTCTTCAGATGAAGACTATTGATTGGTGAGGACAATGGGTACCCTTCAGGAGTAGAGAGTTGATATGCTCCTGATCCAAAGGCTTCTGTAACAATATACAGTCCTAACCATTTAGGTTCAAACTTTCCTGGTTTCTCTCTATCTGTTTGATTCTTTGGGTTCTCCATTAAGACCAGGTCACCAATGTCAATTTTTTTTTTTCAAGACCTTCTTGTTATAGCTACAACGAAGAAGATTCCGATATACTCGGAGATGGTCTAGAGCCTTCTGTCATCGCTCATCTAGGAATTCTAGCTCATGGAGTCGTGATAATTGGTACTCTTCATCATCAATGTGCCCTTTCAAGGATACCCTTAGGTAAGGAATCTTGACCTCAATAGGAAGAATGGCTTCAGAACCAAATACTAGTGCATAGGGAGTGGCACCAGTGAGAGTACAGATACTTGTGCGATAAGCCCATAAGGCAGGATTAAGCTGTAAATTCCAATCACGGCCAACATCATTGATAGTCTTCTTGAGGATTCTAATGATAGTTTTGTTAGATACCTCTGCTTGGCCATTACCTTGTGGGTAGTATGGAGTGGAAAAGTGATGTTGAATATGAAATTCATCACAAAGATGGGGGAATTCTTGATTCTTAAATGGGTGGCCATTATCCGTGATTATGAACTGAGGGACACCATACCGATAAATGATATAGTTCAAGATAAACTTAGAGATCTGTGTGTCGGTAATGTATGTCATAGGAATAGCCTCAATCCACTTCGTAAAGTACTATGTGGCAGTGATAATGAACTTGTGGCCATTGGATGATGTGGGATGGATCTTACCTATGAGGTTGAGTCCCCATTGGGCGAAGGGTCATGGTAACGTTATAGGATGGAGCTCTTGTGTTGGTGCATGTATCAAGTCTCCATGAACTTGGCATTGGCAACATTTGTTTACAAAGACATATGAGTCCTTTTCCATAGTAGGCCAATAATAACCCAGTCTCATAATTTTTTTAGCTAAGGTAGGACCGCTAGAATGGGAACCACATATACCCTCATGCACCCCTCGTAATGCTTGTGCTTCATTGGAATCAAGACATCTCAGTAAGGTATTATCTAAGGCATGTATGTATAGGGTGTCTCCAACGATGGTGTATTTGGCTAACTTACAAAGGAATGTCCTACGTTGGTTGTTTGACAGGCTAGTGGGTATGATGTTGGCATGAAGGTAGTCATAGATTTCTTTGTACCATGGGGAATCAGGACCAACAATGTCACATACCATCTCAGAATTAGGGATATTGTAGGCTGGGACCAAAAGTTGTTCTACAAAGAACTCAAACTTAGGTACGTTGCTAGGAATGTCTAGAAGTGATGCAATAGTAGCCATAACGTCTGCTGCCCTGTTTAGAACACATGGCATCTGATGAAATTTGACCTTTTCAAAGTACTCTTTAAAGCTATCAGCCATGTGTTTGTATGGAGCAAGCTTCTCATCCTTAGTCTCATAATCATCATTTACCTGTCTGATTACTAGTTGAGAATCGCCATATACCTGCAGGTTCTTAATTTTCCACTTGACTGCCATGCATAACCCTATTACTAGAGCTTCATACTCTACTATGTTATTTGTACTGTTTCCCAATTTTCACCTACAGCCTAAATCAGTTGGGCAATCTATGTTTCAAGTGTTCATAAAGGCCAAATGGGGACATTGTTGTTCAGGATTAAATCATACATCTGATGCTAAGTCATAAGGAACTCAGTTGGAAAGCCTACCCCAGTCAAGTTTGGCATGAAAATCCTCTAAGGAGAGAGTCGCTAAGACCTTCCAGATGTCTCGCTGACTAGAAGGGGTTCTTTTCATTTTGAAATGTCTCGGTCGGCCAGACATTTTAAATCGCCGTGGGTTTTTAGAAGTCTCCCCTGACATCCTGAAGTCTTTCCGACATGGAGTGGTGGTCCCAGATAGAAGTCTTGCTGAAAGATTTAATTTTGGAAAAAAATTTGGCTGACTAAGCGGAGTCTCATTGAAAGAATGGAACTCTCGACATAAGGTTGGCGTCGGGGAGATGTCAATGGGAACAAAAGGTGGGCCTCGCTGTAATGTCTCAGAGACCAATGATGCCTCACCGAAACAAAATGCCTTCGCTAAGAAATGAAGACCTCGCTATGAGGTCTCACCGACCAAGCGATGTCTCCCCGAAATGAAGTACGCTCTCGGCGAAAGAAAGAAGTTCGCTGTGATGTCTTGACGACCAAGCAAAAGTCTTGGTGAAAGTTTTGGGGCTTCGACATGAGGTCTTCCCAACTTGCCAGTGTCTTGCTAAAGGAAGAAATGATCGAAGCTCGGGGAAAGCGGAATGTGTTCGGCGTGAGGTCTTGCCGACCCGACAGGGTCTCGCCAAATGGATATTTGAAATCGGTAAGACTCCAGGCCATAGAGTTGACTTCGACATGATGTTTCGGCGAAAGAGGTAGGGTCTCGGCAAAAAGAGGTGTCATCGGGGAGATGTCACGCCGATGATTGTGAGTCACGCTGAGGGTTTCTCCCTTCAGCGTAGTGTTTTGAGCTTCAGCATGAAGTCTCGGCGACTAGCGAAGGTCTCGCTGAGAGGAATTGATATCGGCGTAATGTCTCGCTGAAGGTTTAGGGTCTCGGCGATAGTATGGGGGATTCATTGTAAGGTTTCACCATTGGGGTGAGGTCTCGCCGACTAGTGGTGGTCTCCCCAACAAGAGAGGAATCGGCATCGGTGAAAGAAGGTGTTCGCCGTGATGTCTTGCCGACCCGATAGGGTCTTGCCGAGATGAAGTGACCTCACCGAGAGAGTTTTACATCGGTCTGACATCTGGCTGACAGGGCGAAGTCTTGCCGAAGGAGTTGCACTCGCTGACAGAAGCCACAGTCGGTGTAATGTCTCACCGACCGAAGGGGAGTCTTGCCGAAATGAAAGGATGTGAGCTCGGGGCAAAGGAAAGTAGAGTCGCTATGATGTCTCGGCGAAGGTATGAGATCCTACCGACCAATGAAGGGTCTCAGTATAGTGTTTTGCCTTTGGCAAAAGGTCTCACCGACACATGGGTGTCTTGCCAATGGAGGAGCACAGCGATATAATGATGAGGGCTCACCGTGAGGTCTTCCCGAATGCGAAAGGTCTTGCCGATGGTCTGGGTGACCGCCACTATGAATGTCAATATGAATTTTGACCTCGCTATGAACTTTTTCCAATGGTTCTGAGCTATGCCGACAATCACTGAAGGGAATAATCGCATCAGGGAGACACGGTTAGTGTCTCACCGACATGCGATTCAATCTGAACAACTTTTGACCATCTGGAAACCCCATGAAGCATTTGTTCAACCAATTAGAGTGAGCTACAGGAGAGCCATGGTGGTTTGACCCCTGTGAAGAAGATCAACAGAGCATAAGCAACGTGGATCTGCTATGAGAATAAAGTGATTGATTAGTTTGATATCCAGGAGGTGTCATCGGTAAATAGAAGGGCGAAGACCGTAGGGACAGTTGGGATGTCAACTGGCGAGGGTTGATAGATATTAATGGTAATGCTCCAGAGCATTCAAGCAACTCGACAGGGAGGTTAGAAGATAGACAGGAGACCAAAAGTTAATGTGGGCGTTGCAAAAGATCAAGGAGGCCATTCCTAGAGCAACTCTTCATCGACATGGACAGCGAGGACGCAACATTAACTTCCTTCAAAAAATCTAAGGGAAGATCTTTCTGAAGACTAATATTTTTGTAAGCCCTAGGGGCCAACATCTTTTAGTATATATGGCATTTTTTTCCTCTTTGTAAAAGAGTTCTCTTGATGCTTTTTGAAAGTCTGTGACTTTTGTAGTCCTTTCTCAGATTAGCAAAATTTTGTAACTCGTTTTGGAGCATGTTATATAAAACTTACCTTGGTTACCATTGATGGCTCATTTTTTCCTTCTGGTTCTTGTGAAGTATTGTGCATTTTTAAGTGATTCATCGAGCTACTTAGTGAAATATTTATTTTCCTTATAGATTTTGTTTCATGTTAGCATGCCTTTCTCTACAAAATTAGTACTATGTAAGTTACAAACTGTGTTTATTCAATTGCACATGAGCTTTTAATTTGTGAAAATTTGCTTTTCCTTCTTGAAAGTGTGTGCATGTCAAACCTGTTTGTATGCGTAATCTACAAAATCTTGTTGTGCATTCCCATGTCCATCACCAGTATTCAAGTGTAACCTGAGTGTCTCGTTGCTCTTGTCATTTTGGTGTATCACCGTAGAATTTATTATTTTCATTTTTATACATTCTCCTTCTCCCTTTTCCTTACAGAATCAATAGTTTAGGTGACACCATAGGAAGTCGGCCTTCTCCGTAGGTTGACCTCTGTTTACAAGAAACCCACATCTTTAGAGGTCTTCCCATGTTACACTGAGGTGTTGAACATCAAGTTCAACAAGGGTGCAATTTTAGGTGATAACAAGTACATGGGAATGCAATCCTGAATGATTTAGGGATGGATTCACCCTATGGTGTGATTAACAGTATACCATCCCTTGAGCCATGATTTGTATGTGAGCCATCAAAGTACAGTTTCCATGTTGTGTTTGTGTCAATTGTGAATATAAATTCATTAGGAAAGTCTGCAACTAATGGGTGATCTACTTGTATTTGTGTGTTGGCTAACTGATCTACAATGAATTTCCCTTTAATAGCCTTTCTCGCTACGTATTGGATATCATACTCACTAAGTATCATAACCCATTTGGCTAGTCGCCCTGTTAAGGCTACTTTGCTTAGAAGATATTTCAGAGGATCTCTTTTGGCAATCAGCATTGTTTGATGGTTTAGCATATAGTTCCTTAGTTTTTGAGTAGTAAATACTACTGCAAGACAAGCACGTTCAATGGTACTATAGTTAAGCTCATAACCTACCAAAGTCCGAGTGATATAATATATTGCCCTTTCATGACCTTTATCGTCATTCTGTGCAAGCAATGCTCTGAGTAATGAATAGGTTGTAATATAAAGAATCAATGGTCATCCTTCAACAGGTGGCATTAAGACTGGTGGTGTGAGTAGATATTCTTTAATCAGTTGAAAATCCTCTCTGCACCTAACTTTCCATGCAAAGGGTACCCCTTTCTTAAGTAAATGTTGAAAAGGATGTGTCTTATCTGCTAATTGCACTATAAATCTTTTGATGGATTGCAGTCTTCCTTGTAATGTCCTTAGTTGACTGAGATTAGTTGGTGGAGGCATGTCTATGATTGCTTTTAACTTGTCTGGATCCACTTCAATGCCACGTTTGGAAATGATATAGCCTAAAAGCTTTCTTGACTTTACTCCAAATACACATTTCTTGGGATTGAGTCTCACTTTATACTTCTCCAGCCTTTGAAATATCTTGTCTAAAACTTGTAAATTTTCCGCCCTTGTCTTGGATTTAACTATAAGGTCATCGACATAATCCTCCATAAGAGTATGTACTAGATCATGAAAAATGGTGGTCATCGCACGTTGATAAGTTTCTCCAGCATTTTTGAGTCCAAAGGGCATAACATTCCAGCAATACATTCCCCAAGGGCATGTGAAAGTTGTCTTAGGTTGGTCTTCAGTTGCAATTCTAATTTGATTATATCCTGAAAATCCATCCATAAGGGACAACATCTCATACCCCGCTGTCATGTCTACTATCATGTCTATGTTAGGCAAAGGGAAGTCATCCTTAGGACAAGCCTTGTTGATATGTCTGAAATCGGTGCAGATGTGGATTCCCCCTATTGGTTTAGTGACTGGTACAAGATTGGAAATCCAATTTGCATAGTTGATTGATCTAATGAAACCAACGTCTAACAATTTCTTGAGTTCTACCTTGACTAGTAGAGCAATTTGTGGATGCATTTTCCTCAATTTATGTTTCACTGGTTTGACACTTGGTTGTAAGGGCAAGTGATGTAGAACAAGTTCAGGATCCAACCCAGGCATGTCTGCATATGACCAGGCAAAATTTATCTATCTCTATGTAAAGAAGTTGTGGAATTTAGGCTGCTCTTCTGTGGTTAATGATGCTGCAAAATAAACCAGTTGAAGATTCTCTTATGTGCCTATGTTGACTTCTACTGATTCTTCAACGAGCATGGGTGAATTTTCTTGTGCAACGGGGAGAATGTTCAAACCTCCATCCTTAGGTGCCTTAGAGAGGTTTTCGCCTTCGTATGCGTCCTTTATTTTTACTTTTTCATTGTCTAGAGGCGCTTTTTAGTTTTCACCTAGAGACTCGTCCTTTTTATCTTGTTTATTATTTTTCTCATTTTTGCGACTGGAGGGTTGAACAGATTCCCCAAAATATGCTTTGTTGTCCAAGTCAATGGTAAAACTAGCCTTGTGATCCCCGCTAGGTATGCCTTCTCGCAATCCCAGGAACTCAGCAATTGCTTCGTCGTTCTCAAAAATATCTAGGACGAGTGGGTCTTGTTGATCCCAATCAATGAGTTGGGGATACACTAAGGGAATGTCATCGTTGGAGTTATCAAAGTTTAACGGAGTCAAGGTAAGGACTGAGTTGTTCATATGGTCACAAAAGTATTGTACAAATTCATGTTTGCTCTTTGGTTTAGATCTAGGTGGATTGAGAGGTGGGCCTAATGCTAGGGTTTGGTTATCTGAAACATATGTATCAGTTTTCCAAGAGGTAGGATCAAGTGATTCCCAATAGTAATGTTTAAACCATTCCTCTTTTTTCATATTCTTTGGTGGATAGGAATTCAATGGATTTCGTGAGGATCTCAACATTAAGTCAAGTTCTCCAAATAGCTTGTCAAGTTCCATGGAAGAGGTAGAGGATAAGGAATCCCACTCATATTCGTTTGAGTCGAGGGAGTCACAGTGATGTTGGTCAGATGGTTCATGAGATGTCTCAATATCTTTTGAAGCACTTACTTCCTTGATTAAGGGTGATGCAGTACTAGGAACACCAATCTGAATCAGTTGAAACCCAAGCCCTAAGCCCTTTGGCCATTGAGAAACAAAGATTGGTTCAACCCTCCCATCTTGATTTAAGCCTAAACCACTTTGTCCATTATATCCCTTGCTCTGCATGATTGTGAAACCTTTTCCATATAGATCTGTAGGAATGTGAGCAAGTGAGAGAAGTTCTTCATTATCTTCCCTATACAGCCAGGAGGTGACATCTTTTGTATTTATGGCTTCTTTGCTTAATTCTCCCCATTTAGTGAAAGTTGTGTGAGGAATGTGTATAGTGACCATAGATTGTCTCCTATCTGATGTAGGTAAACCGTATGACTTAGGAGGAATTAGATGGCTAACACAATAAGATATCTTCATGTAATATTCTCCACAACCCTTATCTTGGATCTCAACCCTAGGAGTGGTAGGAAATGAAGGTGAAATAGATGTTTGAGTGAGTTTGGATGGATTGACATAGGTAGATGAATTGGACGATGAAGCCTCTTGGTTTATTGGCACTTGGCATTGGGGTATCTCTTTTAGATTGGTGCAATATTGGAATGGATTTGGGTTACCATCTATAGTTATTTCAGTGCCATTGTAAGGGAATTTGAGACATTGATGATATGTGGAAGGGACAGCCTTCATGGCATGAATCCATGGTTTTCCTAGCAGAAGGTTGTATGGAAGGGTGAGATCCAAGACCTGGAATTTTGTCTCCATTATTGTAGGACCAATTCTGCTAGGAAGTGTTACCACCCCCTTTGATTTTCATTCCTCATCATCATAAGCTTTAATGACAATACTTTTGGTTGTGTCCATGCATGCTTCTGAGAAACCTAATGCTTTAATTAGTTTTAAAGTGCACAGATTTAACCCTGCTCCTTCGTCTACCAAAACTTGTCTAACTTTGGTGTCATCAACAAGGACTTCAAGACGTAAAGGGTCGTTATGGTTTGTCTTCTTAGTTACGTAGTCTTGTTTAGAAAATGTGGCATGATGATTATTGGTCAAATATCCCACCATTTCCTGGAAATGATTGACATCGAGATCATTTGGGATAGTGGCGTTTTGTAAAGCTTTATCTAAGATAGATCGATGCTCAGGGGAAATACGCAATAGTTCCAAGATTGAGATTTGGGCTGGGGTCTTCCCCAACTGGTCAAGTAGGTTATGTTGTGACTTGGAAGGCTATGGTGTTTGTTGCGATGGAGGACCTTGGATAGTGATCTTAGTACAACGAGTGTTGATAGCACACTTGGGATTTGTATTGATAGTAATGGTATTGATATTCTCATCAGCGGCGCGAAGGTGATTAATGGTTTTACCACTATTATAATCATGCTTGATATTAGCATAGTTGGCTGACATATTGGTCTTGGTACTCGAAATGGGGACATTTCATTTCCCATGGTCATGTAGTGGATTAGAAAAGACTTGATGATCAGTGTTTGATGACTTTTGTTTCTATCCACTAACTTCAATAATTCTCTTTTCGACAAGATCCTGTATGATATTTTTCAGTTGGCAAAAATTTTGTAGGTTATGTCCCTTAGTTCTATGATAATCACAAAAGGAATTGTCATCCCACCAAACTAGTTTAAATTTTCCTGGATTGTATTGTCTTGGCTCTTGAAGCTGTATAAGATTATGTTGTAATAGTTGTTTGAATACAGACTCAATGGGTTCCCCTAAGGGATTGAACTCATGTTTTTGAAACCTCCTTTGTTGCAGACGTTGATTATTTTGGATCGTGTTGGAAGGTTGATTGACAACATTAAGTGTGTTGGCCGAAGAGTTAGGTCCTTGTAATGTGATGATTGGTCCTGCTTGTACAGTTTTAGCATCAACTACCCCATCATTGGTGACATTTTTGCTCCGAGACCAAAATTTGTTTCTGTCATTGGAGGCATTTGGCACTATCAAATTTCTATTAGATGTCAATGTCTTAAGTTCTCCTTTTTCAATGAGATCCTTTTCTATTATAACCCCTTTTTCCACTAGTTCTGAAAAGGATGTACAACAATGTACCCTTAAGTTACTCCTTAGTATTGCATGAAGATTTTCCTGGAACATAGTGACTTTTTTTTTTCAAGTATCTCAACAAGACACCGGCTGGCTATAGTCCTCCATCTCTGGAAGAAAGTGATGAATGTATCACCTTCGTCTTGTGTTGTGTGACACAAGGTTTCTATATTTATCTCGTGGTCTATGTTGAAGGAGAATTGGTCAACAAATTTCTCAGCTAGTTCACCCCAAGATCTAATGCCATAGTCTAGACTTGAAAACCACTCTAGTGCAATTCCTACAAGACTTCTTGGAAATAGTCTCATAATATATGTGGGGTCATAAGCAACATCTATGCACATGGTAGAAAATTCCCTTATATGTTCTATCAGATTTTATTTGCCATTGTACTTAGGGAGATTCGGTATGACATACCCGTGAGGGAAAGGTGTCATGTACAATGATCTATCAAAGGGAAATGGGCATATATCCTTTGTTGAAAAGGATTTCTTAGTTGACACCACCATGTTATCCATTTGTGTTTGTAGTGCATGCATTTGTGTTTGCAAGACGTCAACCTGGGTTAATGATGTGTTGGATGGATTATGCGGGTCCATGTAGGTATTCTGAAATCCAAGGTCTCGTGATGGGTTTCAATTGAATGTTGGTATTTGATGTGGATTTGGATTCAAAATGTTGGTGAATGTGTTCTGGTTCGGAATCTATGTAAATTGGTTTTGACTTGGAATCTATGTGAATGGATTCTAACTACCACTCTAGGAAAAAGGATTCTGATTCAGAATCTGTATGAATTGGTTTTGACTTGGATTATGTGTGAATGGATTCTGGCTACCAATCTGGGAGAATTGATTCTGATTCAGAATCTATGTGAATGGATTCTGGCTACCAATCTGGGAGAATTGATTCTGATTCAGAATCTGTGTGAATGGATTCTGACTACCAATCTGGGAAGATGGATTCTGATTTCCATATTGGAATGAGGGAATGACTCTTTTTTGTGTTGTCTGCGGTATAGTACTAGCGACATGAACTCTAGGTATGGCCGTTAACTGTGGTATGGTACTTGTGGCATGAACACTAGTTATGGTTGTTGACTATGGTATGGTACTCGTGACACTGACATTTGGTGTAGAAGCTAATGTTTTAGATCTTTTATTCCCAACAAGAGGACTGAAGGGAGTGGACGATGATGCCCCTATTGTGAAATTAAATCTCGATGTCATGCCAAATGTACCAAATGGAGATGTATGGACTGTCGTACTCTGTGTAGGTATGCCAGATGGTATGGTTGTATTTACCTGAGGTATAGTAGTACTGGCAGCCATTGTATTTGTCGGTATGGTTGTATTTACCTGAGGTATAGTAGTACTGGCAGTCATTGTATTTGTCCCTTGTGTAGGTTGAGCTTGTAAGGTGCTAATATTGAATCCTGTAGGTAAGGTAGCGCCTTCATCTAGAAATTTGGCTAAGTATCGTTGACGATCGTTTGCTGGGTACTCATCTACAAAAGAGGAAAACTCAGGGTCCTGTGCAACAACCTCTATGTCTTATGTTGTAATGTGTCCTTGAGTGTTTCTAGTGGTGAATTTTTCTAATAAAGTCTTGTGAGGTCTTGTGGAGAATGGATTGATGAATTCGTTTGGGTTCTACATCTTCTCTCTCTCTCTCTTCTCTTAGATCTAGTTTCAACCATGTAAGATAAGCTCAATATGCAAGGAATGCATAACTACGTCTATGGATAGTATGACTCTAGTCTATGTTTTTGGGATTTTCTTAATACAAAATAAGGAATGTTCTAAGATGACGCTAGTCTAAAATGACAATATCTAAAGATGAAAAGTCTAAGCAAGTTTCTAAGGTAATCAATTTTGTAAACCTGAGACAGGGGTACCAACTACCTAAAGTCTAACCAAGGTGTCAATTTAGTTATGTCAAGGAACCAATGTAGGACTAGAATCAAAGATAAATTTAGTTTCCTAACTAGACTGATGAGCTAGGAGGACTCTCTGTAGGACAAAGGATATGATGACAGGACTAGGTTCAATGATAGATTTCGTTGACGCTATGATTTTTCTAGAGTATAGATGGTGGACCTATCCTAAAGTTTGCAAAAGTGACCTTCCTAGAAGTTTAATTTCAAGGCAATATGTACTCAAAGATGAAAGTAACACTCTAAATCAGGACGACTATAGTAATGGCTAAATGATACCTAAAGGATGCAAAATTGAGCAAATCATTTCAGGTTTTTGTTCAAGGACTAGTATGACAAGACGGATCAAAGACTGGTATGACTATGTCGACTGGACAATGACTATGAATTATGGTTTTCTAATAATCAGGAAAATGCATCGCAAAATTTATCAAATGCGGTTATGTTTCACTGTTGCAGTTTTCTGGTAATCAGTTGAGCGTTTTTGGTAAAGTTCAATGTCTATGTCAGACAGATGCGGTTTAGTTTTTAACAGATGTGACTCATAATGGTAATTGTGACTCAGAATGTAACATATGTGGTTTCCTAAACTCTGTGCACTAGTAAAAGTTCTGCGATAGTGGCAAATGCGTCATTCCAGACTGTAGTTGCGGCCCACCTTGTCAGATGCGTCACAAAATATCACAAGTGCGGTTTCTGACAGAGCAAATGCGAGCTAATCTAGAAAATGAAACTCTAGGCTAAATAGATATGACTCGACAGAACAATTGTGACTCTTTGGTGAACAGTTGCGACTCTATTGTGTTTTCAATGAATAGAGATATAAAACTGACACTGTTTTTCTTTGATCGAGTTCTAAAAAAAAAATATAATCATAAGACAAAGTGTTTTTAGTTTCATTCTGGACTCAAAGAACGTTTAATTTGACAACAGACAAGCACATCCTAGGCTATGAAGGATATTATTTACTGAGTTCTCACTTGGGTTTCCCCAGCTACGCTTATTCAAGGTGGATGATTAGTAGCTTGACCCCTCTAGCTCCCCTCCACGGCTCATTAAAGTCATTCAGGGCAGCCAAGCTACAGTACCCGTGAACATCCCATGGCATACTTTCATCTCTACACATGAACCGTAAGAATATGAGACGGCTTCACAGGTCCGACCTGCTGCACTATTAAATAGAAGGATTTTGGACACTACAAACAAAGGTGTTTAATTAGGGCATTCCGTTCGTAGGGCATGATCCATGTGGCGAGAGTCCCCTTTTGAATCCATCTTTTCAGAACCATACGCATGATTCTTGGGCTTTCCCCAAGAATCCACTTTTATATACCGGCTGGAAGTCCCTCAAGTTCAAGGTGCTACCGGTCTGAGTCATCCTGGGGTGAGTACTTTTTCCCACCAGAACAGGCCCAAGTTCTAGAGTTAGTAACCGTTTCTCTTACACCCAGGATCACACAGATGCGCAAGGGGAGAGGATACTTCAATATACCAAATCGTGAGGGTAATTACACAATTGTGCTTTCGCACCAAACATAGTAGACACTTGTTAATTTTAATCCAAATGAAATATTTTCTACACTACCAAACAATCTATTTCAAAAATTTAACTAGGGTCTTTGACATGCGTTCTGCAGAAAGATTCATTAGTAGTTTGATATTGGTCTTTAACTATCGATCTGCAAAAACTTCGCTAACTCCTCAAGACACGCACTGAAAACAGAAGATTAGCGAAAATAAAAACATGAAAGGAAACTATAAATTGAAATTCTAAACCTAAAAATATACTAGTCGGATGCGTCATTTTCTCTATCAAATGCGTCACGGTATTTTACCAGTTAGTTGCGGCTCAAAAAATGATAGATGCGTGATTATTTTTCAGATGCGTCATTTTTGATCTTAGATGCGGTCAAGAAAGTCAATTGTGTCTTTTCATCAAGCTGACGCATCTCTGAATGTCAATTGTGGTGTTTCGTCAAGCTGATGCATCTCTGAATGTCAACTATGACGTTTCGTCAAGCAGATGTGTTGTTCCGTATAAAAACTTGCAAAATAAAATAAAAGTCTATGGATATGTGAAGATGGTGTCTTCACGTCGGGTTCACCAAATGTAGCTCAGATAAAAAAACACAAGAGAGTTAGGCAATTAAAATCTAATCTATTCAAACTATACTAACGAATCCTCAAAGCTTAGATAATCGAGCACAAAAGAAAGCTAAGAACAACATGCATAAAAGAAACTATTTTACCAAACATGTGATCAATTCCATTGAATAACCTCCATTACTCTTCTCCATTTCCTCCGTGTAGTGTACTTGCCCTTAGATTTTCAAAGTTCGTGCAAGCATGGCCTAAGTGTTGTGATTAAGACAAAACATTGAAGATTCAATATAATTGCTCTAAAAGTCATACGATTTCGAGAGAGATTGGAATGATGAATGATAGATCAATTTATAGAAAATTGATCATTCGAACGATAGGTCAGGATTGAAAGATCAACAGATGGTTGAGATCGAAAGATTAGACATGCATTCTAATAATTGTTAGTAGTGACATGAGTGATACAAATTAGAAATAGAAATAAAAATTAAATAAATGATTTAATCTTTGAGTTTGGTATTCGAAAACAGAAGAATAGTCTTTGCATGACAAAGATAAAGATGGATTAAAGCAACTCTCTCTTCGAACGCACACAAAAGATTTAATTAATATATTTAATTAATATGCATGTACACGTGAACGAGTTAGAACCAGATGATTGAATGATATGACAACAAGATTACTTGAGAGAGCCACTCCGACATTAAATCCTGAGTTAACTGAGCGATTTAAATAGATGTCAAGTCAATCAAAGTGAATACTTAGATAACTCACAATTATCTAAATATAGAGGAATGTGTAAAAATAGAATTTATGAATTAAATAATTCATTTAATTCAAGATTTGATATTTGAAGAATAATTAAATAAGATTTATTTAATTAAGCGACGAAGGAATTAAATGAATAATTAAATAAATAAAGAATTTATTTAATTATAGTTGGCATATGATAAAGGGAGGAATTAAATAAGAATTTATTTAATTGAAGAAGAAGGATAAGGTTAATTAGTAACATAATTAAATAAAAAGTGTTTATTTAATTAATCAGATAAAATAAAGAAAAGTGTGAATTAATTAAATAATTAAGATTATTTAATTAATAGAAGAAATGAAGAACTTTAGAGAACAATTAAATAATTGACATTATTTAATCATGACCATGAAGAATACAAATTATGAAAAATATTGAAGTCACAGGCTTAAACTAGATTTCGGTGTCTACAGTCATGGTAATCAATGCATTCACCTTCTTAGCTCTAATGTGTTGGGATTACGGTGCCTTAGCCTTAGTGAGTCCCATGATTAAATAATTAATTATTTTCCCTTGAGTTGCCAATTTTATTTATTAAATACAAAAATATATATTTCCAAATTGCTATGTCACTTTGTGGGGCCCGACAGAGAATTGGCATCATACATGCAAGGTGCAAAAGATGAGTATGTGACACTTGTCACATGGATGCTCATTTGGGAAGAGGGAAACATTAAACCTATAAAAGGTGTTCCATGTTGACATTTGGCTATCTAATTTGGAATTGAGCATTGGTGGGGCCTACTTGTGAGCATGTTTATCTCTTCAAAAAAATGAAAGCGGCATTTTTCACCCAGGTGCTCATTTGAGCTTTGAGCATTGTTAAAACCTCTAGTATGAGTGCCATGATGCTATGTGGCATGTGTTTGACTTGTTGCTTGAAGCTTGGAAGTGAATGTTGCTAAACAAAGACTGAGTTGTCACTGGGAGTGACTAGGAGTCAAGACTAAGTTTAATTTGGCAATTGACTTGATTTTATCTATGGGACACCTATCATGTGAGGTTACTTGATTTTTGGAGTTTCAAGCCTTGCATGTTGTTGCATGTTGTTGCATGTAGTTGAATGTTTGATGAATTGCTAATCAGGTCACTTGGGACTTGTGCATGTTGTCAATTTTAGTTTTTATGCATGCAGAGATTGTGAAATTGACACATGGCAATGTTGGATGCCCATGTATGAGAAGTATATATTAATGCCTTAGTGAATTTGTTTGTAGTGTATGATTGTAATATCAATATACTGTTATGATGTCAGATTCACTCTAGAATCTTGTATCATAGTAAATAAACACCTAGAAGAGCATAAAATTTGAGAGTTGTATTGTAATAGATTTTTTACCATAATACAATGGATCTATGCTTTGGTGTGTGAGTTTTTTCTCAAAAAAAATTTCCCATGTAATTTTTTTGTCTAATGGTTTATTGCTTAAATACGAAAATAACTAAATGAATGTGCAATCTTAATAAAACTACAAGTGTTAAAAGAATTTGATTTTTTTTTTTTTTGCAACCCTCTCCTGATTGATTTGCATTAGGGAAGTGTTTTTGCACTCAGTTTTCCTTTCAGTTGGTATCAGAGCCTGGCTAGCTTTGTTATCCTTATTTGGTTTGAAGGGTTTTTTTGTGTAGATCTAGATTTAGTTGGAGTTTTGTAGAGAAAAATTTGTAATCTTGTTGCAGGTTTAAGATGGAAAGCACATCCAGAAGAATAGATATGGAGAAATTCAGTGGTAGTAATTTTGAGTTGTGGAAACTCAAAATGGAGGAGACGCTCGTAGGTAGAGATCTATGGGATTCAATATCCAATACAAAACCAATAGCAACCTCACAAGAGGATTGAAACCTAATGGATCAGAAATCCAAGGGTCTAATAAGACTCTTCTTGGCTGATTCTATGCTCCTGAATGTCCATGAGGAGAAGATTGCAACTAGTATTTGGAAGAATTTTGGTGATATTTATCAAGGGAAATCCTTGGTAAATAAGTTATTCCTAAGAAATAAGTTGTATTCTTTGAGTATGAAGGAAGGAGGATCAGTTGCTAATCACCTGAATGAATTTAATATGCTTGTTGCTCAATTGGGTTTGGTTGGTGTGAAGATTGAAGATGACGATTGTTGCATGCTTCAACTATGTTCTTTTATAGACTCGTGGGACCACTTGGTGATGGCTATTTGAAGAACAAAAACAACTTTCAAGATGGAAGATGTGGTTTTTTCACTCTTTTTTGAAGAGATGTGGAGGAAATATTTTAAGATGGCTAAGGAGGCCTTTCCTATTTGTGGAAAATTGAGGAAGAAAGGTAAGAAAAAGAACAAGAAGTCTAAGTCCAAGTTTCCAGGGAGATCTAAGTCTCATAGTAAAAATTTCAAGGCTAAATGTGTTATAAGTTGGAAGTCTGTCAATGATGATGTAGTTTGGCAACATGAACATGAGGTGTACATACAATGGTTGATCCAGTGTTTTCATTGATGTCAACATTGTAATGACCATCCTAGCATAATAGGGAAGTATTTTTGGTGACTTTTGTATAGTGCTAGTTGGTCCAAAAATCATGGTTTATTAGGAATTTGGCTAAGTGTTTCCTTTGTCAGTATTGTGGTCCAGTGCGCCAGTTTTTGGGTCTACACTTCACCTAACATTGGTATAATCTTCTACAATCATAACTACAATTTTGAATCCATCAGATGGAGCAACATTTAATTTTTTATGACATTTTTTATAGTTTCCAAAAAGATATGAATAATAGTGTGTGGCTTTATATATCACAGTTATCTTTTGAACAATGTATCGGTGTAGGAGATTCCACACTTTTTCATGAATAATTATGTTGTCTTGCGATGATGAAGATAAGCTAATGAATATTGGTTGAATAATAATTTGATGGGAGATTGAGTTTTGGGGTAGCACAATTGATGAGATTACATGAGCTCTTGAAGACTTTGTGTTTAGGTCTATTTGGGCTGACCTAACATAGTTGATGTTTTGTGGAGAATATTTGAGCAACTCTATCTTATGTGGGATTTATATTTAGGTTTGTGCCAACCTATCTTGATGAAAATTGAGTGTTGAATTTAGGCACTAAGCGTGGATGAAATACTTAAAGGACAACATGTTTAGTTTTGTGTGTTGCTTCTAATTAGGTCGACCTAATTGAAGTTTCACCTGATTTGGGTATATATTCAAGATCATTACCGAGGTGTTAGAGAGAGAGAGAGCGACAAGAGTGAGAAGAATGGTGTAGAAAAGTGTGAAAGGAATATATGATATGTGAATGCGGTAGAGCAGAGCAGATTTATGACATATATGTTGAATCACCTACATGTGTGTGATACAGTGATAAGAAGATTGTGTGAAGATCATTTTTGTACCTCAATGGAACTATAATTTGGCATATGATAGATGTTATTGTATCAGTTCACATAGGGAGTGTTTCCAACCCCTTTTTTGTTCTTACTTAGTGGGTTGTGAGCTCTTTTCTGGACAGTGCATCTTGGGAAGATCTTGGAGTTTGAATATATGGCTGATAGGAAGTACCCTACTCCTCCAGAAGAAATTTCTAAAATTGAATATACAGAAGAATATTGCATGCTAGACAAGGATGAAGAACTCAAAACTGCACTTGAAGATCTTAACAAAATTGAAAATGAGAATAGAAATCTGAAGGAAAATATAAAAGAGGCAAACAAATGCATCAAGAAGATGAGAGAGCAGATCAATAAATTCAAAGAAAGACATAGAGAAGTTAATGAAAAATTGAAGAAAGAAAATGAAGACATCACCGAACTGAAAAATACAAGTGGAAGAAAAGAAGAAAACTGACGATTGTCTGAATGCAGTGATACAAATCAAGACTAATGAATGCATTAGACTTGAACAGGAAGTGGTAAATCTAAGAGCAGATTTGGAGAAAGCAAGAATTCATGAGGAAAAATTTAAGACAAGTTCTACAATGCTTGATGAGTTAATTGTTGGATAGAAAGCATCTAAAGATAAAGGTGGTTTGGGACTTGAAAGAGGAGAAAGATCTAAAGCATAATAGATATCTAGTACATGTGGGAGTAAATGGTGACTCCCCAACACCCCCAAGAATAGTTGCTAGACCAAAACCACTTCCACAAGAGAGAGAATGGCAAGAAAGCTTGCTTCACAATGCAAGATTGATTAATGGTTGAATATGATTCAATTATACATGAGATACATTGATTATAAAGGCAAGGTAGAGAGATAGGATTAGACAAGATCACGAAAAGTGTCTTAATCCTATGACATGAGACAACTAACTACCTAGGAATTATGCAATATAGCTAGATAAGATAAGTTCTAGAAAAGCCAACTAAGACTTCTAGAAATAATCTTATATCCTAAGTAAACTTAATATGTGAATATGTCCCCTAATTACCTAGTGAGTGAATTAGCTAGGTACAGGACATTTATTCACACCAACACCCCCCCTTAAGTGCAACTTAGGGAGAAGATTATTATGCAAACTATGCAAATACTATGACTATGATGATGGGTCCCAATTACAAGGCCATGTTAGGTTCCCATTTACAATGCAAATGCAAACAATCTCTCACAAGCGGAGAAAAGGAGAAAACCCAGTGGGACAAAACTCCTCTCCAAAAGAGAGAAAACAAAACAAAGTAAACATGATGTGTGGAGGAATCAATGATTGTTGAAAAATGAGGTGTTTTATTAGCTTAATACTCTATAAAACTTTAATATTGTTGATCTAAGTAAGCTTTTTCCTTGTTACATATATTCTTTGTGGGTGATTATCTTGATTAATCCATTTTACTATTGTAGAATGTAGAGAGAAGTTGATAGAAGAACTAGACAAGATATTAGAAAGATTACACAAGATGTACCATAGAGAAACCCTTTTGGGAAAAAACTCCACCAAGAATTATTCTATTATTCAATCTCTGAATTACAATAGCTCCAATTCTTGCTTGAGAATGCTTCTTCTGTCTTTATCAATCTTCTTCACACCTGCAATTAACAATTATGAACACTCTCTTCAACTTTAATGAGATATAGAGACAATATGCAACCTTGTAATCTCCAAATGGTGATGATTACAATGCACAAGCTCAAGCCTTAGAAAAGGTATGCCATATTGCTTCAAGTTGAGTTCTACCATGAAGACCAAAGCTTAGTGTAAGGAAAGCAGAGGTGCAGAAAACACTTTCCTAATGTCAAATCCACAGGGAAGAATGCAATGCAGGACTTTTAATTTTCAAATTTCAATCTAATTAAGATACACATGAAAGATTAATAGAAATAGAAAAAATACATAGAGACAATTGAAACAACAAAATTTACGTGGGAAACCCTTTCAGGAAAAAACCCACCACACCAAACTGAATCCCTTTGTATTACAATAACAAAAAATTACATACAATCAGAAAGACGACTTTCTAGTGTTAGTCACAGTAGCTTTACTCACTGTTCATCCAGTTACAGAAATTCTCTCACTTCACAACTCGATTCACTCCGCTCTGTTCCACTCCACCAAACCAGAATCGATCTGCTTTTAAAAACTTATACACATTCTAATTTTTGTCTTCTTGTCTTTTGTGCATCCTTATCCGCCATTGCCAATCATAGATAGTTTCCTTTCAAGCAAATGATTTTTCCTTGCATGCATTTTTTCCAGTGTTGCAACTGTTACAAAAAACAATCGTCGTCAATTTGAAAAAAAACTGCTTCCTCTGATTGGTCTAGCAGGATTCTACACAGGATGATCACACGGTCAATGACATTCACACTTTGTTGGCATATCAATGAGACACTCGCAGTGTCTCCCCGATGCCACAAAGTCTTCATATCAATATCACTATAGCTTTCATGAGTCAGCAAGATGCTATAACGAATGTTACATGTCATACCGAAACCATTGATGTCCATTTCGTTCCTATCGGCAAGAGTTTCTCTTATCGGCGAGACTCATATTAAAAACCATAAGTCACAACGAACTCAGTGAGACCATCGGCAAGACACTACATTCTCACTAAGACTTCCCATCGACCACAACATGTTACAACGAAGCCAACCTTCTATCGACAAGACCACACAGTTTCTGTGAGACGTCATACTGCAAGACATAGCTTACACCGAATGACACATGCTGTCGGCAAGACTCATGTCTTTCACCGTGACCTTACTCTGAGCGCCCCTCGTCTTACCGAAGACCATCGGTGAGACTTACCCAAGTCGCCAAGACTTCTCAACGAAGTATTTTGTTACCGTGAAGACACCACGAGGATACTCTCTGTCGGCAAGACTTAGCTTCATTGCTAAGACATCTCCCCGTGACCCGTGAGTTACTCTGACATTCGCTTTGACACCCGAGAGCAGCCTTTGTCGGTGAGACATTACATACTCGCTGGGACATCTCACCGAAGCCCTAGCGTTAGCCCGACATTGGCGAGACTTACACCATTCGTTGGGACTTCTCCCCGACACCCGTGAGTTAGCCTGAAAGATCAAATTGTTGCCCAGAGTTCTCCACTTGACAAAAGGTCACACTAAACACAGAGAGTCACAGTGATAATCTTTTTGGCAAGGCATGAACCCTGTCTTGGCGACATGAACCTATCAAGCAACAGTTTTGTCGCCCAAACATTAACAGTGTCACAGTGACTTTTCCCTTCAGGAATTCCATGTCAGTAAGGATTAAGGCACATATTCCAACACTTAGAACATGTGCTTTACCCATTTGGGCGTCCCAAACTAAAGCTACAACTCATCCTTCACTTCGGTGATAATAACAAAGCTCTTCCTCAAAGATGGCGCCCAAAAGAGGGTCCCACTTAACAGAGCCTTCAAAAATATCTTATCATGCATTGGATTTAATTCCAAGAAAGCATCTTGGGTGCCCAAGTTGGCTCCAAGTGATTTCTAGTTAACTAAAACATTTACTCAACACCATTCCCAAAGAATGGTCACCCCCTATTAACTGGAGGTAGTCCCTGTTATCTGTCATACAACTCAATGTTATTAGCCATGCATTCCAAGTTAACTAAAGTTAACTAACATACAACTGAATCTAACTGAACCATAACTGAACTGAACTAAACTAAACTAAACTAAACTAAACTAAACTAAACTAAACTAAACTGAACTGAACTAAACTTATTCTAAACTGAACTGAACTAAACTGAACTTCAAGCATGCAAACATCAAATCCTAACTCCTAGGATCTTTACATGCATTCAGAAGTGTTAACCGTTACTCTGTATAGTTAACTGAACATAAGGTGAGTGTCACCTTACCATGTGTGCACCCACATGTTCCTATTATTTAGGAATAACTACAAATGTCAATTTCATGATTTATTTCATCAAATATTAATCTTATCCTAATTTTAGTGTTGTTGAACACATTCCAAGAACTTAGGATATACATGAAATAATTAATGTTTACAATTTGCAATTAAATGGCATCCTATTTCCAATAATGATACCCCCCAGACTACATCCATCATGTATATACAATCAATGACCCCCCCCATAAGAGGGAAATAAAGAGACAAGATATCCCCCCCATAATGAATGATCTCATGCAAGTATGGTTAATGTTTGAAGACAAAACATAATCCAATGCCTACAAACAATGTTTATCCCCTTAGAAAGAAGATACACCAAATACAACTATAGGAATGCTTCCCATGCTAGATAGGAAGAGGTAGGAAGAGGAATCCATATGTATGTAGATTGTGTCTCTGAAATATGCTCATGTGTTTCCAAGTTCTTGGATGATGATGATGATTCCACAATCCAATCAAGTACATGCCCAATCACAAAAAACTGTGACAAACCAAGAACAAGTGGAAACTGATCTTGAACAAACTCTGAAGATGAACATGAAGTGATAATAGTTGATCCATGACTATCATCAAATAGGAGAGATAAACCCTCAAATTGGTCCTCCAAATCTGAAATGTGAGACTCCACAAACAATGAAGCAATGTCTGTCAAAAAGGAATCCCAATTAGGAAGACTATCAGATACTTGTTGCAATGAATCACTGGAAGTACTCAATGACTCATCAACAAAATATGAAGAATTAGGAACCTCTAAAGTGTCTGCAATCTCCTCCAAAGGATCACAAGCATGGGTTATCAAATCTGAAGAATGAAGAAGCGCATTGGAGTTGGAAAGAGAATCTTCAAGAGATGGAGAAGAATCATGGTCTCCATATACCTCTCTAATGTGAGTCCAAAGATCATGTGGACATTCGAAGTGAATAAGTGTCTCCAAAATGTCATCATTTACATTTTCAAAAATAACTCTAAAGACTCTAGCCCTAAAGCCTTTCCAAATGTAATATTCATCATATGTGCTAAGACAAGGAAATTTATTAAAAAAATATGACAATAGATTCCACTCACCAAGATGAGTGAGGATTAAATTACTCCATTTCCTATAGTTCCCTTTCTCCAAAGTAATTAAGAAACCAATTTTGTACAAGAGATGAGCTCGGAAGCCAAAAATGGAGATTTGTCTTCAACCTGGAAAAAATGGTACAAAACTGAAAAATCCTTGAAAAATATCTACACCATTGAAAACTTGACACTTCCAGCTTTCCGACGATATCTCGTTTCTGAAAAATGGCCTTCGTTTGCAAAAGTTATGAAAAAATGAAAAAAACAACTATTTTTGGGCACTTAGGGGAAAAATCTGGCAGTACAAAGGCTAAAGAGGCTCAAAACTTTGGCTCCAACATACTATAGGTCAGCTAAAAAGTTTAATACAAATTTTTAATAAATTAAAACTTTAAATCATGCTAAAAAGAGGTGGTCGGCTATTTTTTCTTTAATAAAAACTTAAAACAAAGTTTTCATTAATAAAAAATATGCGATGTAATTTGCTCTTCATACCATGAATAGTACATTGACAAGACTTGCAATGATATGAAGGGTGGGCAGAAAATTAAAGGGCTCTGTGGACTTTTGACAAGGCGGGTAAAACATTAACCTGTTGATTGATCGTACCATACGCAGATACTCAGGTGATGTGACAGCCAGACCATACAATCCACGAAATATGTTGCACAGAGAATAAGCCTTGTACATCGATGCAAAAAATAAACCCCAAAATTTTTGAAATAAAATTTGCCCAACACAATATAATTTTTGCCCATTTTTTTGCAAATATTTGCACGATGAAATAATAAAAATGCAGAATTTTTTTTTGAATTTTTTTCTGCAAATAAATAATGATGATGATTGTACCGCTCAGGAGGACGTACGGTCTATCTAGGTAAAAAAGAAATTGCCTCAGAAATAAATTTTACCAAAAACAAATGAATTGGCAGTCAAAATTCGTCAGCGAGACCTTCTGAGCACAATGGTGATGCAGATCTGGGCCCAAAGTGCTCCAAAAAATTAGTGACCTCCTAGATCAACTACTCTTCACACTTTTCCAAACCCTTCATAGATCTGGCAAAACATAACCAAATTTGACAAAACGAAAGGAAAACCTGACTTTCTTCAACACTCTGGAACCATGTGGGAGTAAATGGTGACTCCCCAACACCCCCAAGAATAGTTGCTAGACCAAAACCACTTCCACAAGAGAGAGAATGGCAAGAAAGCTTGCTTCACAATGCAAGATTGATTAATGGTTGAATATGATTCAATTGTACATGAGATGCCTTGCTTATAAAGGCAAGGTAGAGAGATAGGATTAGTCAAGATCATGACAAGTGTCTTAATCCTATGACATGAGACAACTAACTACCTAGGAACCATGCAATATAGCTAGATAAGATAAGTTCTAGAAAAGCCAACTAAGACTTCTAGAACGAATCTTATATCCTAAGTAAACTTAACATGTGAATATGTCCCCTAATTACCTAGTGAGTGAATTAGCTAGGTACAAGACATTTATTCACACCAATAGTACAAAGAAGATCAATGAATCTGGAAAGACTGAAGGCAAAAGGAACTATGGCAAGTTCTAAAATTAGAGAAGCAATGCTAGAAGACTCCCTATTAGACAACCAAATGCTCAAAGGTACCCATCTTTTAATGGTGTTTTCTTTTCATGCAATAAATTTGGACGTAAGGCTACAAAATGTAGAGGTAGAATGAATCAAAATGTTGGATCCTTTTCTGGACAATGTTTTGTATGCAAGAAATTTGGACATAGAGCCGTTGAGTGCAAAAGTCGGATGATGAATAGATTTAATATTGCTAGATCTTTCAATGGCTACTATTATACATGAAATGTATTTGGATGTATAAGGCTAACCAGTATAGAATAAGATTGAATGGAGGTCTGACTGGTCAGAGAAAAATTGTATGCTAAAATTGCAATAAACTTGGACATATTACAAAATTCTACAGAAACAAGAACATAAGAAAGAATAATCCTACAAAGAATGATGAACCAATCAAGAAAGTTGATACGAATGAAGTAAAGAAGGAAATGGAAATTAGGGATAACTTTTAGAACCCCCCCTTGGCGAGGGTGTAAAATCCTAGAAAATCTTGTATACTTCCCAATAAAAATATTAATTTTATTATAATTTTTTCATTTTTCTTTAGAAAAAAATAATCCACCAGCATATCTGTAATTGCTGAAGTTCTTCATGGAAAATCCCCGTGAAAGCGTAATTTTAAAAGTAATAATAAAATGTTTTCATTACTATTAAAACCCATTTTCAAACCACAATAAAATATCCAATTCCATGAATTAAATGATGTTTCTGCAAACCACTGTGAAGATATTTCTATTATAAATTAAAGTTGTGCTCGAAAACAAATAAAATATTTTGTTGATATTCAAAAACCAAAAAAATTATTTTCATTGGAAAATTAAACCTTTTTTCAAATGAAGAAAAAAACCATTGGCGGATTAAACATAATCTCAAACCAATAGAAAAATTCATTGGTGAAATAAATTGGTATGTCGATAATAAATCATAGTGTGGGTGGCGAAAATATCAAATGCTACATATTGTTCTATTCCGGGAAAAAATTTCCACACATCCAAATTCCTTCATAAAGTGTCCAGAATGGGGAAAAGTGTCAACATATTCATTGTCTGAAGCCAGATGTCAACGCAAATCAATATAACCCATGACCGTTCAGTGAATTTTTTATGGACGACTGTAGTTGCATTCCGAAAGCAAATGTGTGAAGCACTAGACTTGCAAACTTAAACCTCTAGAATAACACTAGAACCGTTAGATTTTCAAAAATCAATGGTTGACATTTTATTACTGATTTTTTTTGCTCGATTAATAGCTACTAAGGGGCAACACCCTATATTAAATCAAAAAAGGAGTACATTTGATTTGAGCAATTTGGATCCACCCCAGATACTGTCATGTTCAACCACCATACTTACAGAGAATATCACTACGGACTTACCCTTCTATCATCATAGCTTACAAAATGGTCTTTGTAAACAAAACGGCCTCAAGTAAAACACATCTATGTATATACCCTAGACTCGACACACTATACTATAGACAACACCCTTTTTGCACAGTCCAAACCTTGCTTAGTCTTCATCAACATCGAATTCCTTCATCTTTTTGTATTCTAGGTAGTTTGCAATCACAGGGCACTCGGATCCACACACGTGATGAGCAGGATTGCTATCCTTCACTTCCAGGTCTCTAGCATCGTTCTCCACCCACTCTTCACCAATCCCCAGTTCCCAGTCGTCGTCGCCTGCAACCATTTTTCTCGCAAGACCTTCCTCTTCTAGGTATTTCAGTGCCCACCCTCTGACTGATGTCTTCACCATCTATGCAGACTTTAGCAGGAAGCTTATGCTTCTTTCAATTTCACCCCACTATTTCTCTGATGCTGCCAAGTTGAGGGATCTCACCACAAGAAATTTCTTGACCTCAGCTCTGTTGTCAAATGACATGTAGTAATTATGCAACATTGGTACCATTAGGTTGTCATCCACGTTGTCAAGGGCCTCATCAATCTCCCCCAGCATTGCGTGTGTGAATACCATCTGACACAACTTCTTCACTTTAGCCTTAGAAACACCCATGTATAGCAGCGTCATAAGAAACATTGTAGAAATTTTTATGTTTTCCCTAAACCTCTGGTGTTCAAGCAGACACTCCTTTCCCAGGACCTTCTTGGTTTCCCATAGAATTAATGGGAGAGATGAAACCAACATCCATTTCAACCTTTTGTTTGTGATTTCCTCATGAAAGGGCTTATCAAGCCTTGTAGGTGTTGAGAAAAGTTCTTTGAGGTCCACGGCTCTCCTCCACAACACGAATATTTTTGAACTTTTCTGGCGCAGCTACCACCTCTTATCGCTTTTTATGACTCCCACATCCTTCACCAATGGTGATGTTGGATGGCAGCCGATGTTCAGGATTGCAATCTTAGATCCGTGATGATGAAAATGATTCAAATCACTGGAGTTCACCTCAGGCAAAAACCCCACCACTATTCAAACGCGGTGTCGATGATTGAACGTGGACCAACCACCGGTTACATGCAAAGTTTCTGGCCGCAATGACCCGTCATTCCAGTCGCGTGGGGAACCTACCGTCATATCTAGGTTTCAGAGGGATATCTGGTTGAACCATATTTGCCGCCATCGCACCAGAAACTATAAAGTGCAGGGAATATTTGGTGAAATATTTCTCAGCAATTATGAAAGGTTAAACAACGTGCTACTAAAAGGATATATGAGCACATGCAAAATTGCTCATCAAGATGTTCTAATCTTGGCCATCTATTGCGAAAGGAGGATATACATTATGGTCACTAGCCTATTGGTTAAAGGGGAAGCAAGTTGACAGTCATCGAGTTGATCTGAGATGTTGCCCGCTAGCCTGTGATTGTTGATCTAAAACTTACAAATCTTAGAGGGGAAGTGGGCTGCTAACATGTGGCTTTTCTATCAGCTTGTAAAGAGAGGTGGGGGCCACAAAGCTAGCCTGCTGATGCATGAGAATGGAAGGAAAGGCGACAAAGCTAAATATTTTATTTGTAAAGTATAAATCAAGGTGCGTTTCCATCAAAGCATCATTTCGAAGTTGGTCAAAAGATCAAAACAGTTGCTCATCTAAATTTCTAATTTGAAGTGAGTGAAATGTTTGATTTGATAACTTGATACTGAAAATGGAAAAAAGTATGGCACGTGGCACATGCTTTCTTTTTATCGATTTCTGTCCTTTTTTTTATCCATTTCTACATATCTATCAGATTGTATTTCTTTGAAGAAAGTGTGGTTGCAGTACCGTGGATTAATGCCATATGTGTATCTGAAGTGATTGATTGGATAGCTTGTTATTGAAAACTACACAACGTACTATAGATGATGATGTCATTAATCTAGTGATGAATTAAAACAAGATTTGTAATTATTTCATATCATTTGAGTGGCGATTTTGACATCTTGTCAGCTTGAAGTACAATTTGCATGTAGCCAGATGTCAATCAAAATAAACATTATAATTGTAAATGTAAGACTCAAGTTACATGAATCAATTAAGTTGGTTTTTTGGTTTGCACGATTATCATTATACCCAACCTCACACAACTCACAAGTAAAAAGGGATTTGGCTAGTAGTGGAATGGTGGCCCATAAATAGGGATAGTGAGCACAACTGAAATCATTCGTTGAAGGCTAAATGCTTTACTATTGAGTGCAATGTTATGAATTATCATAAGGGTTTTCATTTTGTAAGGTTAATAAGGAAGAAGATGATGTGGTATTATTGGGGATACTCTAAATTCTCCTACCTCCAGTTATGTAGTTACAGAGTAAAAGACCAATTTCCTTCAAGTTCAAAATGGGTGGAATTGGAAAGAAGTTGATCTAGTTCACCTGACTTCTTAGACAGGTTTTGAACCAGGATGAGGAGCTCTAATTGAGATAAGTTCTTTCACAGAGAGGAATTGTGGACTTAAAAACTCATTGTGAGCTATCTAGATGCATGGAAGCTGCAATAGGTACATTTTTTTATTCTCACAACTCCCATTTGGGCCCCAACATGGTTGGCTAGGCAAGCCCTATGCATTTATTTTTAGAGCGACATTTGTATTACGTTGTCACCAACAAAAGCTTGGAATCAATTTGTAATCCATTGTCACGAGCAGCAACTTGGAATCAATTGTGTCTATGTAAAGTGACATATGCCATTTATTAAAAAATAGGAGCTTGCATGCTCTACTCATCTTTAAAAAGATATGTAATAATGTAACATTTTGATTCAGTTGTAATAAAATAAATGGTTGTGTTATTCTTCATTATTCATTTACAATAAAGAATTATTTTATGAGTTCAGTGTCTATGACTCTATTCAAATCAATTTTTTTCCTTTAGAAAATTAATTATTATCTATTTTATGAAATATTTGCATGTAGATTTAAAATATAAAACAATACAAATGAAAAAAGAAAGTTGTCATGAAATTGACAAAAAACATTATAAACACTAAAAGTTGTCACTCTTATTAGGGTTTACTGAAATGTTATTGATTTCTAATTTTTCATTAAACTTCTCCCCCAGTTCCTGGTATCATTATTCATTTTATTAAGTCCTTTGCAATGTTAAGTTACCAGCCCCTTGGCCTTGATGTCAATCCTAGTGCACTAAAGTTTAAAAAACCTTTAAAACACATGTTTATTCTTTATATCATAAATTACTCAACAATTCGATGAACATTTAATGGATGGTTGTAGTTGAATTTCGAAATGAAATGCACAAAGTGCTAGGCTTGCAAACTTAAACCTCTAAAATCACCCTATAACCATTAGATTTACAAAGATCAACGGTTTAGAATTTATTGTCAATGTAGGACAGCCATGTACTAATTATGTAGTCTGGAAGCAACGCGTTGATGTTTCATTCACTTTAATGTTAAAAAAAAAACTTTCTAATGCTAAGTAATTTTATTTTAAGTGAGAGGGTCAACACACGGGAAGATTTCAAATTTCTCATTGCAATGCACCAGGGAGATTTTGGATTCCACTTCCAACAAATCCAGTCCACGCTTGTCAATATTAATCTTTTCAAGAATCAAAATATGGGTAAGTGAAAGATAGAATTCCTACAACTAGGTTTCATCGCTTCTTAAAATCTTATTTTTTCAAACTAAGAATTAAGAAAAATTGAGGACTAAGAGGGAATTCACAATTTCACATTGTATAAGCATGTCTACCACCAATACCACTAGAGCAAAATCAGATAAAAAAATACATTATGTTGGATTGCTTAAAACCCCAAGTTTCACTAATGTATACCATGATATTTATGATCCTGAAATATATGGTAGGCATACCTCATAACTTAGATTTTCATCTAAGAATAAGGCTGCAAAGCAAATGCAAGTTAATAGTTATAGTGTA
>VDFB02329730.1:0-27588 GCA_007258455.2 Sequoia sempervirens
TTTATTGATTTTTTTAATTTTTCTACCATCCCTTTCCCCCACCTCTTCTTCCTTTTGAGGCCATATGTGCACTCCTATTCTTCACTTTCCTCTTCCTGATGATGGATCACGATCCAAAACATCAATCTAAAAACAAACAAGTTGAATCTAGAAGCTTGCTCTATTAAGCTATTATGTGTTGACATGATTGAGGAATTATTTAACTTGTATGTAAGGGTGTTGTATTATTTATGGAAGAAACCTAATTCATTTTTGCAAATTTGAACATATTTTTGGGAGCTATTATCCACATTGCATCATCATATAGAGAGAATATCAAAATATCCATAGTATATCATTAGCTTACATCGACATTCTAGCCATTAGTGAATATTTTTTATTTCCTTTAATAGTTTTTAGAAAACTATAAATTGATAATAGGGGTTTGAATAAAGGAGAACAACCATATTCTAGCAAGCTCCTAAATGGTATCAATTGTCATCACCCTTCTTTAGAAGCAAGTTTTAAATATCAAGTTGAATAGGTTTCTCACATCAAAATTAGGAGGGTCTCCATTCATAGGTAGAGTTTATATCCATGTGCAAAGTTCAAATATATAGGAAAAAAATTAAACGATAACATTGGATATATGAACCTAAATGTATCATTTCTAAAATACTAACAAATTCGTGACATTTAATATAAAGAGTCTTTATGTCAAAAATTGAGTTAAATATTGTTGCTTTAATTTATTTCAATTCAAACATTGTTTTAGTAATATAATTATCCCAACTCATTAGTTCTAGAGTTAATTGATTTTCTTGTTAGATTCATTTACTAAACTTATTTAAAACATTATTTAATTTCTTTTTCAACTATTTATAAACTCCTATGTTCCACAACGATGAAACTTCAAACATAGTTTGATTAATTCTAATATCTTATTATAAAAAGCCGCCCTTAGAGGGAAAGTAACTTATAAGTTTAGGGTTGGGGTTCAAATAAGGTTATGGTTAGAGTTCGGGTTAGTGTTAGGTTTTACGTTATAGGTAGACTAACCTATAAAATAATATTTTCTTTCCTTTTCTAAGTCTATTATTAAAATATCAAATTATCAAGAAAATCAATGGTTAAATGTATTGTTAATTAATTTTTTTTATTAGAATAAACTTAAAATAGAATGTATGATTCATTTTATTTTGTTTATTTTGTAATTGCTATTTTTAGATTATTCTTTTATTATTATATTAATCTAATATAAAAATAAATATTGTTCTAATTTTTATATTATATTTACTAATATGTAAAATTATTATATAATTATATATTTAAAAATAATGTTTAATAATATTATATTAAATATTATTATTATACTATTATATTTAATTATATGTTTAATGATAAATTGTCTTAGATTATTAGTCTTATTTGGATAGGGATATTAATTGTTTGTTAGATTGTACTTTATGCAAGGTGAAAATTAATTTACTTTTTAAAAGTTTCCTTTTTAAATTATGATTTTTTTCATTGATTTATTGAAATTTTGGTGGGTATATTATCATATTATATTAATATTATATTCTTATTTTTATTATATAATTATTGTTATTGTATGATATTATTATATATATTTTTATTATTTTAATATAATTATAGTTGAATATAATATAATTAAAAATTTATAATAATAATTATTATATTATAATAGCATTGAACCCAACAATTTTTTTGTTAGATTAAGTTTTAAATCTTGTTTCCTTCTAGAAAAATAAAACACAAAAAAAAGGTCTCTCTATTAATAAAATGTTAGTTGAAAAATAAACATAAAGAGTTGGTTAGTGGTTAGCAAGTAAATAACAACACTATGCTAGGTAACAAAATCATAAGTAGTAATAAAGATTAATAAAGATAGTTTGAATATAAAAATTAAGATTAATTTAATATATGGGAACATTAATTTTTTTTTTAGAATTTAGATAGTAAATTTTAATTATGTTTTAAAATATAACAAGTAAATAAATCTCTTCAAAAAGTGTGTAAATATTTTTGATAAAACAATTTATTGAAATGGGATAAAATTTTAACCTTATTTCTTTATTATTATGGTCTTTGTGGTAGAAAAAAAAAGCACTTGGAAAAATGCCTTGAAAAATTGCAAATAAAAAGTTGAAGTTCAGATCCCTCAAAATCCACCTTGAAAAATTGCTAATAAAAAGTTTATGCTAGGATCCCTCAAAATCCTCCTAATGCTTAAAAAATTTTAGCTAAAGAAAATTAATGAATAAAACGTAGGAAAATTTCCCGCAATGACAAATTCACCTTATGGAAAATTTACCACTAGCAATTCATGACGGTGAATTTTCCATGAGGTGAATTTGTCATGAGGTGGATTTTGTCACCTTGAATTGTTGGCGGTGAATTTGCCTGAAGCCTATTAGAATATTTGTTTGAATTTCTCAAGACCACAAACAAGGGACAAGTGTCCATGACCTAAGAAATTGACCAATATGAATAAAAAAGCTTTTCAACAGTGAATTTGTCTGAAGTCTATTAAAATATTTGTTTGAATTTCTCAAGAACACAAACAAGGGACAAGTGTCCATGACCTAAGAAATTGACCAATATGAATAAAGAAGCTTTTTTACCGTGAATTTGTCTGAAGCCTATTAAAATATTTGTCTGAATTTCTCAAGACCACAAACAAGGGACAAGTGTCCATGACCTATGAAATTGACCAATATAAATAAAGAAGCTTTTTAACGGTGAATTTGCCTGAAGCCTATTAGAATATTTGTCTGAATTTCTCAAGATCACAAACAAGGAACAAGTGTCCATGACCTCAAAATTGACCAATATGAATAAAGAAGCTTTTCTATATATACCCAGCTCTATGGATCCTTTCTTTGTTATGTGACATTGCATTTTATAGCCCTAGATTGAGAAGATATGGCTTCCAAGACAGCCGGGAAGAAGCCACTGGCCAACCAGTCCATTCCAATGGAACATAAGATTTCTAGGGCAGAGAAAAAACTGCCCTTAGTGGAAAGCAAAAAGAAGGGCAAAAAGCAGAAGAAGTTGACGGAGACATTCAACAGTTATATTTATAAGGTGCTCAAGCAGGTCCACCCAGAGGTGAGTATTTCCAGCAAGGCCATGGAAATCATGAACTGTTTAGTGAATGATTTCTTTGACAAACTGGTCGGTGAAGCCATCAAACTCTCCACTTACAGCAAAAGGCCCACAATCACTTCCAGGGAGATCCAAACATCTGCAAAACTCATGCTTCCTAAAGAGCTTGCAAAGCATGCGGTTTCTGAGGGCTGCAAGGCTGTTACCAAATTTACCACTGAATAGTTCAGTGTTTCTCTATAAGGGTTTCAAAGTTTTGGTGTTAAAGGTCTTTTATTTTGAAATGGGTAATCTATTAATATTAATATTATGTTTTTGATGAATAAGTGTCCAGATTATGTTAAAGGTAAAAAAAAACTCCATCTGACAATGGTGGCGATGCATAGATTGAAATGGGTAGTTATATTTTGAAATGGGTAATCTATTAATATTATGTTTTGATGAATAAGTGTCCAGATTACATACAACATTGTTGGAATCACTACATTTTGATAGCTGTATCTTTCATATGATTTGGTTTTTGACTGTAAACTTTATTTCGCCATTGTTGGAATCAGTGTGCTTTGAAAGCTGAATATTTTATATGGTTTGATTTTTAACGGGAATTTAATTTGGCCATTGATGAAATTACTATACTCTAAAAGCTGAATCTATTATATGATTTGGTTTTTAAATAAGGATTTTTCTTTTGGCCGTTGATGGAATCACTGTAGTGACAGCTAAACCTTTCAAAGGATTTGGGTTTTGAATGCTAAATCTTTCGCATGATTTGATTTTGAATGCGAATTTTATTTGGGCATTAATGGAATCACCGTTTTGTGAAAACTAAATCTTTTATATCATTTTGATTTTGAATGTGAATATTATTTGCCATGAAGAATATTAAATGAACTTTTCCTATGCCGAGATTTATGAGAACACTGATTTTTTTTCTTAATCTTCTTGCGGTAGATATTACAGAAACGGCCAGGAATCTTATAATCTGAGTTCTCTTTCACTTCTTGTTAAATGAATCTTATTTCTCTTCAATTTTTGTCCAGCTAACTAAACGTTGTGAGCTTCTGGTAAGGTGAAATAACATCTATAACAAAATAAAGATACTATTTAGAATACTTGTTTATTTGGACTTTGAGAGTGCATCTTCCATATTGCGTATATGTCTATATACATGCTTATTAGCAGGATGATGACTCTGTAGCTGCAGCATTAAGGATACATGGACCGCAAACAGAAGGGAGGGTACAGTTGAAGCACGAATGGAACAGCTCGTAGTCCGCTGCCCATTACTATTATTTGTTGCAGCCTATTCATCTGCTTCAAGAAATATATAAATCGAATTTTCTTTTTGTTGTTTTGTATGGCAATATTTGAATCAAGACACACAGGAGGGCTGAATAGAAAGGAGTGAACATTGTTGGCTTGTGCAGAAAAATATTCAAACATACCTGTCCTCTATACAATATATGTTTATCTATAATAGATTTTTACATATAATAATGAAATAGAATCTATATTTCAAACACAGAGAATCGAATAGATATATGGACCAATCATATTTCTGCAATTTTTTGATAGTCAGGTTTTTGGAGTGGGTTTGCTTGTCCTCAGATTTGTAGTATGCAAGAATAAGTCTAGTGATAGTGACAGCAAAATATTGAAGATAGTAGTTGTACTTAGTAGAATCATTAGTTCATTAGGGTTTGAAATGAAAGTGATAGGTCTCTTTTATAAAAAACCAAATTTGAATGAAGGGTTAGGATTGAAAGATGAAGAATGATGTTGATCAATGGATGGGATTGCTTTAAGAAGCAAGGAAATAGGGTTACAACAAAATTAGGGTTTAGTTAAAGATGGATGGAGGAGATTAAAAGGTAATAAAATTTTATCAAGGGTGGAGGTTGATTGAGATGTAAAGATATAAGAATGGCGTAGAAAAAGAGGTTGTTGGAGTAAATAATTATAAAATTATTTAATTTGGGAGGGAAAATGGATAACTAAATAATTAAAACAATTATTTAATTATAGAAGAGGGAAATTTGACTTTTATTTAAAATAACTGTTTAACTAAAAGTAGAGGAAAAGGACAAATTAATAATTAATTAAAATAATTATTTACTAGAAACAAAAGAGGTGGGAATTAAATAAATAAGATTTATTTAATTATAGTAGAAAAGGGTAATGAGTAGTTAAATAATTAAAATAATTATTTAATTATAGGAGGAAAACAAAAATAATTAAATAAATAATAATTTATTTAATTATAGAAAGAAAGGTCTAATTAGTAACACGATTAAATAAATATAATTTATTTAATTATCCAGGAAGAATAAAAGAGAAAATGAATGAATTAAATAATTTTATTTAATTAATAGAAGAAATGTGATTTTATATAATAATTAAATAATTAAAATTATTTAATTATGCAAAAAAGAAGGGGAATCGATGTGGAAAATGGTGTTCAAATGCTTAGGGAATTTTTTAGTTCTACAAGGCCTACTCATTGTGTGTCCTAATAAGCCATATGTCAAAGAGAGTAAAACTCGATAACTCAATCTAAAGAACTCCAAAATTTGTGCTACAAAAAAATATGAATCCGTCGTAGTCCACCATTAAGCTACCCATCCTTTTGGTGATCAGTCCATCTTTGGTTTACACATGGCTCATTTTCCAACACTGTGTTGGTTTTTTTTAAGAACCAAGTTGATCTTCTACAAAGCCTATGGAATATTCCATTTCTAATATTCAACAACTAGAAGGGATTGGCCAACGAGTGAGTGAAAGCAACAATGCTTTCCTCTTGCACTTTGGGCTTTGCAAAACTTGGGAGGGTGATCCCACAATGTATTTAAAGACCTCTGCACTTAATATCTGAATACATTGCAAATAACAGATATATTCTCATATAATAGCTCAACAAACAGAATATATCAAAGAAGTTGGTTGCTTCTTAACAACACTCAACATTCAGAGCACGAGAATGGTAAAAATCAACAAAAAATAGTAACACTTGTAATCCATTCAAAGGTTTGTTTATAAAATTTGATTTGTTGCTGAATTGACCAACAAAATATATCATTAACACTCACTTATACTAGTGCCTCATCCTAGGAACGAAGTCCAACTCAAAAAATACATAATCTAATAAAAAATTTAACACATAGCATCATTTAAGCTTTGATAATACTGCATTACAACATTTCAACATTATACTCTCGACCACAACTTAATGATTTCCTAACACTCAATTTACATGAACCTATAGTTTCACTCAAGCATTTTCAATAATCCTTCGAATTAAAAGCAAGAACAAAGCCATACATCCACTAGAAATCAATGAAGACAAATAAGATAATCCTTGATCATATTATTCATAATTCATGAAACAAGTACATAGGAGATAAATGGTTTTGAATTTGAACCATTTTGTATTTAATTGCCAATAATGTTATCAAAATTACATATGCATTGATAGACTCAAAACCCAAGATAGAACTCTAAAATGCTCATTGTATTCTTTACAAAATGCTTTGTGATCAATTACAAGCAACGAACCCGTACATTTGGCCTTGAATTTCTTCTTATAGAAATGAAGGAACAAACAAGCTTCGGGCTAGAAAGTACACATGTCCCTTTCTAATTAGACCAATCAAAACATATTCCCTTGATAGTTATATTTGTGCTTTCAAATGGAGGGAAATGTTACATGAGACAAAAGAAATTTTTATTTGTTGTTGAAGATCCAGTCTCACCTTCCAAAAGGCATCTTTAAGCTGATTTGAAAATATCGATGTGCTCCAAAAGTGTGTCCATGTACTCAACCAAAAATGAAAGAAATAATAAAATGAAAAAAGCAAAAAAGACAAAAGAACATCCACGTCTGCAACCTTGTCATCAATTTCAAGTTGGAGAGAAGTCAATATTTTATCCATACTTTTGCAAAAGCCTAATTTGTACTAGTTCCAGGCTATGCATTGCACTTCTCTCATCCATTATTCACCATAGTTGCAAACTCATAAGGCCAAAATTTTATTCATCACATCACAACAACAACTAAATCTTCCAACACATCCAAGTACTTATCCTTCCAGGCTTGGAATTCCTCTTTTGTAGGCCAGTTGAACTTTATGATTTCATCAACCTTTATTCTTTAAGGGGCATACTTAGTTACCACCTTATTTGCTTCTTTGTTAAATTCTTCCAAAATAACTCTTGCATGAGAGAGCATATCCATGTTCTTTTTTAACATGATCATATCATTTCCTTGGCAAATCAAAGCTTCTTGTTTTGAAATCACTTCATTGGTTTCCTTCCTCCAATCCTGTCGGGTCTTAATGTTACCATCATCTTTTAATATGGAAGGGAGGAGACCATGATTTATTTCATGAAAACCTTTAAGAATCTTCCTTATCTTTGTTTCTAGAGGCTCTATTTTTCTCTTGAATTCCTTAATTCCATTCAAAGAATTGAGGTTGGGCTTGACATTCTCAGGTGCATTGACATCATGCTTAGCTCCCACTACCATTATTCTCAAGTCTTGTAGCCTTGTGATCCATGTATCCATAAGAGGAATTGCTACCTCCTTATCAATATCAAAGTTATTTATTGCATCATTCATGGAAGAATAATTAGCATGGATGCTAATTATTCTATTGTTTACTCCTCTATTTAGATGCTCCAAAACTATTGTGACAATTTTCATATTGCTAACAAAAATATCTCTATCATGCTTGTCACATTTCTCTTTATATTCCTTTAGCTATTCAAGTAGTTCTTTCTTGTTCAACACCCTCTTCTATTTGTGGTGCTTCTAATGTGCTGGGCTATTCAATTGCGATGGGCACATTTCCCATATTATAGGGAACAATTTCCCATGAAGAACTTGTCGAAGGTGTTGAAACAATAGGTGTTGGTTCATGCCAAGAAGAAGGTGAGGCAATATCATTTTCTCTTGGCTCTCTTGATTGCCAATTTTGCAATTTCTCTTTTAATAATGCCAATTCTATTTGCAAATACATTGTTTGTTGTCAATTCCTTCCATAATCAACCAAAAAATCATTATATTTCTTTCTAAATTGTTCCTTCTCAGTAGTAATAGATTCCACTACTGCTTTTGTAAATTGAGCAGCATTTACTACCATTGTTGTTTCCTCAATTGCTAAAGTGTATAACACGCTCTTTATTATCAAACCTCCCCTATAGTCTGAAGTAGGCTCTACAATTTCAAGCTTCTTTGTGTTGTGGGCTAAGGACCAAAAGGATAGTGTATCCCACTGCTCACTGAATGCAGATCCTTGCAATGCAATTATAGCTTCTACTTCTGAATTGTATAGAGGCTTGTCATGCCTCATTATTGTGTCAAATGGTAGAAGACAAATCCTAATTAGGCAATAAAAGAATACCAATTTTTCTAACCAACTCTCTATCCTTAGCTACAATTACCTTTTGATACTTCTCCTTCATTTCTTTTATTAATTGAGATTTGATAACTGCCTCGAGCAGCTCAGGATGAAGGCTTCTTTGTTCTACAACTTTATCTACAAATTCATTTTCTTTTCCCTCCAAAAAAATTCCATGAAGGCCTTAGATTGCACAAAAGAATCATAATCCATGAATTTGTTACATGCCTCTTCTCTTACATCATTTTGGCTATTCAAACCAATGAGGTCAACCTTGCTTAGTCTCAAGCCAAGCTACTATGGCACAATCTCCGTTGGTGGAGATGGCATCCCTTGTCTTATTTATTTCTTAGTGACTAAATTTTTTTCATCAGAGTGTTCTTCATAGTGCACCAATCCAACTGATTGAACTTTTTGTTTCTTTTGAGGTGGCTCCTTTGGTGGTGAGGCTTTTTTTGGTGGGGAATCAATATCAATGAACTCAAGTCCAGATGACCTAGGAGGAGATAGTGGTAGCATTTGGGGAACTGGCGAGGGACTCTTTTTCTTCTTTGGTTGAGAAGGGGCAATAGTTGTATCCACTCTCTTCGCCTTACTTTTCTTTCTTTTGAAAACAATTAATTTCTATTGCTTAGGTGGCTGGTAAGATTCCCTTTCTTCCATTTTAGGGGTATCCCCCACATCTTGTTCATCTGTGAAAATGGCCTTCCCTTTTCTTGGACCAATCTCTCACCTTCTAAATGCCCTACAACTATCTCAAAGTTTTGGAAAAAAAATTCAATTCTTTGCATTTCATTGGGAATTTTTGCAAGGGTAGTGAGTTGTGGATCCTTCTCCCTTATTTTCCTTTGTAATTTATCAAAGGAAATCCACTTTAATTTTTTGTCTTCTTGCTATAGAAAATAAAAATATTCCTAATGACATCTTTAGGGAAATAAAAATTATGAATAAACTTTGAGCTCCTATTTTGTATCTTCAACCATGCCATGAAACCTTTGAGGTGATGGTTTCTGGTTGCTGCTTTTCTCATATACAATGGCTTAAGGATGTCATTTATCTTATCCCATCCTCCCTTAATCATCACAAAATTTGAAAAGCAAGTGTAAGAAGGCAAGAATGTTCCCTTTCCCTGATCTTTCAGGTTGTTTTCCACATTCCCCAATCTCCATATTACTTCTAAAAAGCCAATCCTTTTAGGCACATCTTTGGGTAGTAGGTGAGGTTAAATAGGTGTACCATAAAATCTCAAAATAGTGTAAGTAGGATAGGGGATGACATCCCCCTAGTTGTGATCATTTTTAAGTTTTGGCATCCTTTCTTTAGGCCCCAAAAAGTCATGCAAGGCTCTAGGTATCCTTGGCATATTTAGAATTAGTACAATCCTCAACTTGGAGGCAAATAAATTTTGGAACAACACATAATCAAACTATCTATTATCCTTATCCAAGACCGTAGTCCAACATTGCACAAGAAGTTCCAAACTACCCTTCCTCTATTCCAGTGTCATGTCCTGACAAAAATAACCAACTCCTTTGAATAATAACATATGCATAAATAATGAGTACCAAGAAAATTTTACTCCAACCTTACCCTTCTTCAATTCAACCAAACCTTCATGAATTCTCTCTGCTAAGTACCCTCCATAATCATACAATGTGTAGTATGCTAGATGCTGAATGAGGGCTTCCATGCACATCCAAGCCCTAGGTATGCTTATGGCCTTGTCATAACCAAGAATTTGGAAAATTGAGTAGAAGGTTCTCTGAAAGTATGTCAGAAAATAATTTATGGGATAGGGATCCTTGTCTGGAGGACCCAAGATTACCATTCTACCATCAATAGATGCAAAATAGTTAGGCAATATTGAAACTTTAAAAGTGTGCTTTACCTTTTCATACTCTACCCTGAATTTTTTCTCATCAAAGGGAACCATGTCCTCATTCCACTCAGCGAGATTGGAAATTTCTACAATTTCCTCTCTAGTGACCTTCACCATATCTTTACCATTGAATGTTCTCATAGTCCTTGTGACTGGATCATAATTCCTAGCCAATGCTTTCGACAAGTCCACATCCATGTAGACATTTGGTACAATTACCTTTCCCATGTCTAGGTTCCAAGGGTTTCCTACAAGAATGCCACAATTCCTTTTCCCAAACCAACAATTAAAAATTTTCCACTTAGTGTAAGGTAATGTGGCATCTTTGATAACAACATGCTTATCTATTAATCCTTCTACGATTTGCTTCCCTTGGAAAAATGGTTGACCTTATATTTTTTAGAAGTGGAGGGCTTCAACTGATCGGTTAAGTCTTGGATTATAGGTCTGGAAAGGACTTTAGAACCACATACTTGTCCTTTAGATGAGAACACTTTCACTTTTGGGGCCATAACTTTAGGGTTTACAAACTAGGGTTTCTTTCAACAAATTAGAAACTTACAGCTTAAGCACGGGTTTGAATTGGAAAATAGTAAGACCAAACAAGCTAATTGCTTAGAATTTTGTCAAACCTATGCATGAACAATGAAACCCTAATGTCAGAGTGATTGAGAAAATTGCAATTATCAAGTTCTAAGAACTTTTAGAAGCAAGGAAGTGGTTTTACTTACTAGTGTCACAGTCACTTGAAAACCCTATTTCATTGTCGAACAAGCTTGGAAATCACAGCATGAGCTCCTTGAATGCATCAAATGCTTTCAACAATCTTCAATTGTGTGTTAAAATAGGTTTTAAAGGCTTTAAAACCTTCTAATTTAGTAGCTCTACATCTTGTTTGCCATTATGGTTCACTCGCATGAACCAAAATGACTCACTCGACCTCAAACTCAACTTTGAATATTGGCCATTGATCACACAGTGAGATGGACTGATGGAAAATCTAGATGAAGTCAAAAAAATTTGGAAAAGCTGATTATATACCTCTAGTTACTTCGACCAATCAGAAACAAGCCATGTGGACCTAAGATCCAAGTCATCCATGGGCTCCACCATGTGTCTACCACTATTGGGAAAATCCATGTGTTGGCTTCCCTGCTTCCCCATTAGTCTTAACCCATGTGTAGCTTCTAGCAATAGGGAGGCGGGGAAGGGCTCAAATTTAATTTGTAGTATTAAACACATGCGTGCACATTACATCTTAAGCCTTCGACAATGTGCATAAAATTTGAACACAATGGGCAACCCAAATTATAACATCTCACTCATTTGTAAAACATGTGCTTAGAAATCCCTTTTAGTAACACAGACTTTACCATCCATACCCCTGCGTTGAAATATTTCATTAATATTTTCACCGTTATCATGGCCCCTCTGTTGTTTAGATGACTCCATGTGGTGCTCTCTTGCTTCCTCGTTGAGAGATGGGAGGTAGAGGTGGGTTCCTAATTGAATGGCGGGGAGTGGTCAAGGTTGACCCACGCCACCCATCCTCGACCATCAATCTCATTAAGTGGGGTCATTTTCTTCACTCAAAACCCTATGGGCCCTAATAACAAGGGGATACATGTCATCCACCCGCTACCCCATGATATTATTTTAATGCAAAATACAATTAGACGGGGAAGCAAGGAATGGCCTAGATGCTGCCGCGTCATTTAATATACACCATTGATCTATTTCATCCCATCGTACGTTGACTTTGAAAGACATCGGGCTTTCCACTGTAGAAGGACATGTGCCACTCACCCGACAGCCCGTGAGATTATTTTAATAGGAAATAAAATTGAATAGGGGCACGTGGACTAGTCAGGATTTGATTGCGGTGATCCAATAACTTGCATAAGATTATTAATTATGCATGTGCACATGCCATCTTTTAAAAGGGGACCCTTGCTGTAAACGACGGGTGGGGGCATGATATATTAAGTTGGGACATTAGATCGACAAGTTTGAAATATTAAAATCAGCCTTAGGACCAAATAACATACATTTGATGCTTTATATCCTCTATAACATAAGGTAAAGTTTTTAATAAAGCAACGATAATGACTAGGATTACTAGGATTTAGGGGTCGGTAACAACATGAGTTAAAAGGATTAAGTCATGACTTGAATGACTAGGAACCGGTGACAAGAATTCAAATGAAAAACATAACAATTGCAAAGGATTTAGACTTAGGATTTTTCTTTAGTAAGGGTTTTAGCAACTAAGAAACCCTAATGCATGATAATAAGTGAAACCCTAAGCTCTAGGTCATGAGAAAAACCATATTTTGCAAAATTTTACCAGTGGAATGCAAAGAATTTTAGGGGTTCCTCTAGTGGCTCCTGTTGAGGATGTCAGTTCTTCTAGAATTGAGCAAGATCACAGAATCTTAGGTTGAAGCATAGCAAACAGAAAGAACCAAAATGAAGAACTACCCGAACAAGGTAGAAAAACTAGACCAGATGCAACCAAAAAAAAGAAACCTATGTACAAAATCTACAAAACCTACAATGTACATGGAAGAGAGCATATTTCAAGAGAAATGTGTCTTCAAGAACTATCCATGTATTGGAAGTTCAAGAAGTGCACTTGTTAGATCTTGTAGGAAATATGAATCTTCACCATGAGTGTTGCTGATTAGATAAGGACTGAGCCACAGTGCTTCAAAATTTCCATGTTTTCCCTTATCCTAAGATCTTGTATTCTACATCAACACCATGTCTCCTACCTAGAATTTTCTTGAGGACGCTTTCTTTTCATACATATTTTTTACCTACAACTATAACTTGACATTTCTTTTCTAAGCAGCTCACCTTGTTTTGTCCACTTCCATCAATGCACCAATCCTATGCTGCATCTCATCACATGTATCTTCATCATACTCGATTGGACAAACTTATACATCTTCATGAGGTTATTTTGGGGTAACCCGACTACAATGCCATATACTAAGTTAGAAGGTGCATAAATAGTTTTTTTCTTGATAGTCACTCTATCTTCCCATAGAGACAAATTCAACTTAGAATCCCAATCTCTCTTATTCTTCTCAAGGATCCTTTTGATAATCTTCATCAAGCTTTTGTTGTTGGATTCTACTTGACCATTACCCTAAGGGTGATATGGTGAAGAGTAATACATATGGATTCCATGCTTTGAGTAGAAATTTGTGAATTCCTCAGATTTGAAACACATTGCATTGTTTGAAACAATCCTTTAAGGCACTCCAAACCTAGTCAATATATTAACCATAAAAAAATCTATGACTACTTTGCTTGTTGCTCTTTTTTTTGGAATGGCTTCCATCCACTTTGTAAAGTAGTTTGTGGTGACAAGAATCCATAAGTGGCCTCTACTATATTTATTAGATATCTCCCCAATGAAGTCAATGCCCCATTGTTGAAATGGTGCTTAGATTGTGACTAGCTTAAGGGGAAGATTTCCTTAGAATTTTAACTTCCCAAAAAACCTTTTGGCATGCATCACATGATCTTACTAGCTTGTGATCATCTTTAAAAAATATACAGCCACCAAAACCCAAATCTTAAGACTTTGTGAGCAGTGGTCTTAGCCATGTAATACCCACCACATACCCTGCTATGTATCTCATTCAACAATTTAGAAGCCTTGGGTTTATCAACACATTTTAGCATCACACCTTCCATGTTTCTCCACCATAGTTCACCTTTTATGATTACATACTTGATGGCATGCAACTTGAGATTCCTTTTCTCATTTTTAGTTAATCCCTCAGGGCATTGCATTTTTTGCAAGTAGTAGATGACATTTTTATACCAATCAAAACCTTCCATGTTATAAATATACTATCTATCAAAATCATCCTCAACATTTATCTGAATAGCACCTAAGTTTACTTCAGCCATTAGCTTAGCTAATCCTTGGCCTCTCACCAATTTAGTGATTTGGATGTCAATATTGAACTCTTGTATTCTATTTATCCATCTACATATTCTACCCGTGACTTCTTTCTAGGTGAAGATGTCTTTTGCAGCTACACTTGGAACATAAGCAATGATTGTTGCTCCTACAAGATAAGTCTTGAATTTTTTTACAACCTTAACAAGTGCATATGCTTGTTTTTCCATTAAATCATACTTTAATTCTACATCTTGTCAAAGTTATTTTCTAAAGAAAGCAATAGGTTGTTCAAAACCTTCTTGATTCTTTTGTAACACTACAACAATGGTGTGAAATGATACAAATGAGAAGATTTGCATTGGTTTGGAATAATCATGAGTCCTCAAGACTGGAGCCTCCGTAAATTGCTTGTTTGATTGCTTGAAAATCCTCACTTGGCTCTTCACCCCACTCCACTTTCTTGCCCTTCTTCAACATCTTGGATATAGGGTGAGTAATCTCAACAAAATTTGTAATAAATCTTCTCAAGTTCACTTAAGTTGACCAAATCAAAATCTTGGATATAGGGTAGCCCTAATGAAAATATTCTCCAAGTGCATACAATGATCTTCCTCTTTCTTGGAGTAAGCAGTTAGATCATCTTGGTAGATTCCCAAAAACAAATCAATGAAATCTGAAAAGGTTACATCCATAGCCCTTTGAAAGGTATCACCTACGTTGGTTAAAATAAATGGAATTAAAACATACATATAGGTGCCCCATGGAGTTGTAAATGTAGTCTTGTACTACTTAGACTCCTTCACTTTAACCTGGTTATAACCAAAAAAACCATCCACCATAGACAATAATTGACAGCCAGTCACCTTTTGCAACATGGCTTCCATATTTGGCAATGGATAATTATCCTTTAATGATGATATTTTCAAATTCCTGAAGTCAACACATAATCTTATATCACCATTCTTCTTCTTGAATGGCACTAAGTTTGACACCTAAGATGAATTCCTAATAGGATTGATAATGACAGCATCCCTTAGCTTCAATAGTTCCTCTTGCATTTTTGGAGCTAAGGTTGGATTAATGGGTCTTTGCTTTTGCTTGAAAGGCTTGGAATCTTTCTTTAGCGGTATATCATGTTGGAAAAGTTCCCCCCTATATGCTTTCAAAGACATATCTATACTTTCTCAATAAGGAAATTAACATTGCTTTGACCTTGGGATTCATCTTCTTGCCCACATAAACCTTCTTAGGGGCATTTTCAGTCCCCAACTTTACTTCTTCTATGTCCTATGGATGGGTAGCAATTGTTTTGGCATTGCTTTTGTCCTGATTTTCAAAGACTCTTTCTAATGCAACAAGGCCCTTGGGAATTTTATTTTTCTTTAGCTGAATACTTCGTTTCGAAAGACTATATCCTTCCCATCTATGTTTTCAGCAAAAGATCCAAAGTCAATCTCTTCACTCTCATACTCATCAAAACATTTGAGAAACTTCAAAATGTCTTCATCATCATTAAATATTTTCCAATTCTAAATATTTTTAAGGATTAAAGGCCTTTTCTATACCTCAACCTTGGAGATACCAAATTTTTTTATGTCATCAGGCCTAAGTGCAATGTTTGCAAGTAGATTTGCCACTATGTTTTGACCTCTTTCCATCTAGTCAATTCCAAATGCATCAAATTGTTCAATAGAATCCCATAAAAAATTTATGTATTGCTTTAACCTCTTATTTTTGCATGCATATTTGGATCTAACCTAGGATATTACTAATTTAGAATCACATATTGCCATAAGTTTATTTATCCCATGTTTCTTTACTAATCTCAATCCCACCAGCAAGGCCTTATACTCTACCACATTGTTTGTGCAAACAAAAGAAAAAGTAAAAGAAAACTTGAAAGTATTTCCACTAGGTGAAACCAACAATATACCTGCACTTGATCCCTCTTTGGAACTTGCACCATCAAAATAAATCTTCCAAAGGCCATCTTTATCAAATAATCTTGTAACTTCATTATCAATGGGTGTAAGTTGCTTGCCACTTTCTTTAGGAAATTCTTCTTCCTTGAACTCATTGATGTTATTGTCTACAAAATGAAGTATATCATCCTTAGGAACCTGCTCAATCATGTGTGGTACCTTTTATTCTCTAACCACTTTGACATCATTGGAATCAATTAGGAAAGTAGCATTTAAGACATATCACATTGCATGCTGCCCCACATGGAGGCACTCCATTTTCTAGAAAACAACATTCCATAGTTGGGTGGGATATCTACCACAACCACATTCATTTTGAACTCCTTTTCTAGGAATGCAACCCATCTATAGGGAAGCTCATTTATCACACCGGTCACAGGGACTTCCCTTGAGTCCATAGCATACCATTTTCCATGGACACTATCAAATTTTAATCCCATTGCTTCCATGATCTTAGCTAGAACTATATTGTTAGATACCCCTAAATCAATCATACAGTTCTTCACGAAGTTTCCATCATTAACTAGTGTTAGAAAAAATGGATTAATATTTCTAGGATAGGCTATTACTGAATTTCCTAGAAAAATATGAGGGATTTCAATCATTACTCCCTCAACCTCTTTCTCTTTCTTTTCTTTTCCACTCACTTTGGGTGGAGTAGACACCACTTGTTCATTATAGGCTGTAGTAGCACCATTGATAAGGGATACTACCTTTTTTTTATTCTCATCAATTCTCATCATTTCAAGTAAAGGAACAATTTTTTTTACTTGGCTAAGCAACTAAAACATATCAACACGAGCATACTTGGGTAGGTCAATTGGGATCATACCTTGTTTTGCATTACTCTCCTTTTGTTGCACATTTTTTTTTTCAACTTTAGGCTTAGCATCCTTCTTTTTAGACTCAAAAGTTTTCTTTTGTGCTCACTTTCATAGTAGGAGACTTGATTTCTCCATCAGCTCCTGGTTTCTCAAATTTCTTGGCCCATATTTTGTTTCCCTTACTTTCCTTGGTTTTAGCTTTGTCTCCCTTCACATTAGTTTTAGGCTCTTTATCTTTCACATTCTTCTCCTTGATGAAGAGGTCAACACGTTTACTTTGATCACCACCCACTATTCTATTTCTTAGATGATATGAACCTCTGGCTTGTGCAGCCAAGGCTACTGCATACCTTGCAATTTATTCATCTGAAGGTCTCCTTAAAGACACATTATCTTTAGCTACTTCCAATGTATACACTCCATTTTCATCATCATTACCTTCATTAGAAAGAAATTGTTGGTGATATGTACTAGCTATATGCCTTTGGCCATCCACATTAAGTTCATGAGACTCCACATCAGATGAGAATTCATTATTAGCAAAATCAAACCTACCCACGATCATATTTACTTCAACATAATCCTCATGAAAATGATCATAATATTATAGCACATCTTCTTCAACTTCAACCAATTGTGCAACTACACATTGGTGAGGAGAATGTGGCAATTGACAAACCCTGCACCAAGGGGTCTCATCAATGAAATTTGTAGATTGTTTTTGCAAATGATTAGGTGTGACCTAATCTTGTTTGCCTTTATGATTGTTTGGGATTGGTGTTCCATTTTTCTAGTTGGTTTTGTAAGGGTAATCTTGAAGCCTTGGGGGCTTTTCCCTTTTCTGAAACTGTTGCTTGTTGTTCCCAAACCCCTTTTCATTCTTAGCCATTATGTATTTTATATCTTTCAAAGTATCCATCACTTGATCAAATTTTTTATCATAAGGGAGACTTGAACCAGAACCCTTTTCATGTTTATCTTTTTGATTATTTGGATTCTTCAAAATATTTACATCGTCCCTTCTTCCCACTTTTCTTGAAGCTTTCCTAAAGAACCCTTTTCATGTTTATCTTTTTGATTATTTGGATTCTTCAAAATCTTTACATCATCCCTTCTTCCCACTTTTCTTGAAGCTTTCCTAAAGAACCCTTTTCATGTTTATCTTTTTGATTATTTGGATTCTTCAAAATCTTTACATCGTCCCTTCTTCCCACTTTTCTTGAAGCTTTCCTATTTCTTTCGATAGGCAAAGCAATCCTGAATACATCCCTTAACATCTGAGGGTCTTTATCTCCCAGGCTATAGGCCATTTTGGTATCAAATGCATTGAAGTAACAAGGCACACTGAATCATTCAACCTCAAATTATATGGAAGTATATTCATAGCTTTATGAAATGTGATATTAAAATCAAACACCATTTCATTATGTCCTTTGGTGATGTTAAATTCTTTGAGCATAAAAATTGGGTTAGTCTTATCTCCATATTTCTCTCTAAAAACTCTTTTGAATTCCTCCCAAGAGCCAATGGTACCATTAAGTAAGCATCTGTACCAATCTCTAGCATCCTCTATTAGATATTGCATGAAAAACTTCATGACCACATCCTCATGTTCCACCCCATAATAATCCACAATTTTTAGAAAAAATGTCAAATGATCTTTTCTAGAAATTTCCTCATTACTAGTGAACTTACTCAACACAAGGTTCCTATGTCATTGCCAAAGGGATTTGGGAATCTAGGAATCCCATCAAAACATAACTATCTATACCTTTCCAATTGCATAATCCACCTATGAAAATGGTTATCTCTATCCTCATTTTTCCTATTTGCTTCTCCACCCCCTCTCTTGTGATCAACATTTCTGTTAGTGAATGGATTGTGAGTGGTATCATTACTACTACTTGTGTTCACATTCTTAGCATTATGAGTGGATTTCTCAATATGACCAATTTTTTTTGCATCACTTGAGGATGTTGGCCTTATTGTGGAATAAGAAGGATCTTGTGAGCTACATTCCACAACACCTTTTTCTGTGCATGAAGTTGTAAACAAAGATTTTGGCTTCCAATGGCTTCCTAGTACTTCTAGGGTTTTTCACCTAAAAGGAGAAAGATGAGCCAAAATGGGAAGTGTAAAAATTTAAAATCAATACAAGGATGGATGAAGTATGCCTAGATGGAATGTATAAATGCAATAAATTGAAATTGAAAACAAATTATTAATGTAAAACCTAAGAAATGTATGTTGTTTGAAAACACACTGTGATATGCAGAAAGATGAAATGAATACAATAAAGAACAAGATAAAGATGCTAAACATAAATTGTGCACTTGGAAATTGATGAAGGATGAAATGAAGATTGCATATGTCTAAGAAATTTTGGAAAATATAAGTTTCTAACTAATTGGGACACTTACACCAAGCTGGGCAACTTAGTCCCAGATCAGGGAAACTACTCAGAAATTTGTTTCTACTAAATGGGTATTCAAAACTACAAAAACCTCTAAAAAAATAGTACATTGGGACTAAATCACCACTATTGGTGACTTAGTCCACTTTAGAATTTCTACTAATCCAAAAGTGGAAACGAAAGCCCACAGTCTACACTCTATTTTATGACGGAAACCCAAATCTGAATCTATAAAAATACCTATAAAACAGACTATAAATTGATTTCTAATGGGGGGTTTTCCTTGGTCAAACCCCTAGTTGATATTTAAACCTTGAAAGAGATAAAATTTGCATAAAACCCTAGCCCTAAGTGTGTCTAAGACTAGGAAGTCTGAAAATGGGATGCAACCCTATTATAATATGCAAGAATAAGATGCATAAATGGATTTATAACAATGCAAGACTCATTATAAGAGACACTAAATCACATTAGAAATGAATCTAAATGACATGCAAACCTTCCTTAGGCTGAAGATAAAGAGGAAATGGAAGATGGAATCACTTTGAAAACAAGTCTATAGGATTGATTTGATGGCTAGTTGCATCTCCTCTACCTAGATTTCTCCATGATTCTCCATAGGAATCCATGATCAACCCTTTGAAATGTAAGATCTTGGACAAAAAGTGAGCTTGAAGACCTACAAAAACCCTAGCTTGCTTCCCTAAAGCTTCAAATTTGTTGTAGAAAGACTAATGAATCTTCTTGTGAAAGATATTTGACTCTTGACTCTTGGATTTTCTTCTTGAAAATTACTTAATGTTTTGAAAAATGACCTAAAAAACATATATTTATAGTCATCAACACCTAATTATTCATTGTTTTAACTTTACAGGATGACATCCATCAGGAATTTGAATTATGCTAGTGATTTTCCCACTCAAAAATGAAAAATACCTCAAAAGGGACTAAGTCGCCACCCTCAGCGACTTAGTCCCACCAGGGGTTTTTGAGGTAGGTTTTGTGTAATTTGGATGATTTGAATATTGCTTGTTGGGATTTGTATGATTTTTCAATGGAATAGGCCTTGAAGTCCAAATTAATGAGCATTAGGGGCCTATAAATGAAGTTTTTAAGGGGTGATTGATGCAAAGGGTGTCTAAAATAGGACTAAATTAGACCACATATTTTACTATCTCCAAAGAAGTTCAATTTATGTGTCCACAGTTATCCCCCACTTTAGTGCCGATATGACTCTATGTGCATATGTAAGCTAAAGGACTCTTAGCAGTGCACTTTAATATATAAGGATACCCATTCAAAAGATGGGAGAATGAAGTCCCCAATGTAGTTATTTGCAAAACCACAACATTAGGAACTGTATCTTACAACACAAATTTGTTAGTTGTCCAAAAATCCTTTTGTCTAACTTCTAGAAATTAAATTTGAAGGTAGATATATGCCCCCCCTTGATTTTTCTTGCTTTACGGAGGTGGAATCAAGGTATCAAACTAGCCACATCGAATAAGGAACATCATATCAGAGGAAATTTATAAGTATTATGCCACATAATGATAGACAATTGATGAATTTGGGTGCGGAATCACGATTCCAACACATCAAATGACGTCAAAAATGGAGTTCCCTAGCACCTGTTATGGTGTTGTGAATAGAAAGTACTTTATTAAATTTTAAGATAGGAAAAACCCTAATTTTATACATGATCAGAGTAAAAAAGGATGATAAGAGTTAAAAGAGGTAAAAGTGAAGTATTTTGTCACTTACTATTTTATTTACCTTTCTTATAGCATGAGAGTGACGAGTGAAGAAAAAAAGATGCCAAGCAGACGAGACTACTGGCCTGTGCGATTGTATGTTCTATGGGACTAGGTGGCGCACGACGAGTGCCATCATGAGGTGAGTCAATTCTGCTACCTATGTTATGTGTTTATGCAATTATTTAATGATTTTTATGCATTTCTTTGTTAATTTAGGATGTTGGAAAAAAGTTTATAAAGTGTCCCCTTTTTCGCAAAGTGTCCCATTTGTTTGCAAAGTGTCCCACTTTTTCCCAAAGTGTCCCGTTTCTTCACGAAGTGTCCCAAAATGAATCTAAAGTGTCTAGGGCCTTGAGGAAAGCACATTAGATGAACTTTAGTACACTTGCATGATGAATAAAATAAAAATGAAAGATATTAGATGATTTTTAGAGAATATTTTTGTGATTTTAATAAGTACCCACCCATTCGCGACAACGGCTAGGGGGTAGGCAATTGAGCTTTTTGAGAGATTTAGCCCCATCAGTTTTAGCAGAGGAGAGAAAGCACCTTCAAGTTGTAGGCATCTACTGGGTGTACCTCATGCCCCCATGAGGTACCACAATGCTATGTTGTTGGCTCTTTGTGAGTGCTGGGACGTAGATACATGCACATTCCACCTACCAACATGTGAGATGATGATTACCCTAGAGGATGTGCACCACATTCTTCATGTTCCTATTTAGGGAGAGCTGGTACATTTCTAGAGAGACTGCACCTTCTACGAGTAGAAGGCCGATTTGCAGTATTTTCTGGATGGTCCAGTGCATGATGAGCGAGTGAGAGGGTGGATTGATTTGTCGATGTTATTGTATTCATGAGTGCCAATGGTTAGATGGATCATGATGCATACAATGGCACTAGTTCTCATCCCTGATGGGTAGGAAACACACCTTGAGGGAGGACTAGTTCATTTGATTTGAGGGATGATGGAGCATCGTACAGTATACACCTGGGGTTGTTATATCCTACCACATTTGTATTATGATCTTGGTTGATTTGTATTCCAGGAGGTAGACAACATGGTGCACTGCACACTTTTTCAGGTTTGGTGCCTAGAGCATATCACATGTACTAGACTCTAGTCAGCTTCCCATGTGCTATAGTAGTGGGGTATCCTCGAGCCTTCAACTATCCTCTACAACGGTTATGGCAGTATGGGGATTTACATTTTTTAGAGTGAGACTGGATTGACTGGAGGAGGATGGGATCTTATGGAGACCTTATCAGTTGATGCTATAGTGGCTAGATCACATGAGACAGTTTAGGATATTTTAGTTAGATAGATATCTAGTTTGATGCCATGATCACATAGTACATCCTTTCTACTATGATCAAGTCATGCAACAATTTAGATAGATTTAGAAACCACCCTGGGCACGATATTTTTTCAAGAGGTCAGTACAGAGTGCCTGGAGACTAGGTGATACAATGCGGCTCACTCTAGACCATGCTTTTGAGAGCGGCTCCAACTTCTCAGATCACAACCAACCTCCAATTTCTGACGTAGATGACGTCGATGCTACATGGGATTATGAGGAGTGGTGGATGGTATCACAACCATCTCCTATATATCTAATGGATGAGCCTATAGGGGATGCAGGAACACTGTTAGATGATGGAGATGATAGAGAGGATAGGGCCGAGGAGACACGATATAGAGATGCAGACATATTTACTAATGTCATTGGTGATGAGTACAATGAGGATGTAGATCCAAAATATGATGGCCAGGAGGGAGAGGAGGAGGATGAGGATGAGGAGGACTAGGGAGGAGAATGAGGAGGAGGGGCCACCCCTAAGTGAGAGTGATGAGGAAATAGTTGAGGATCGACATGAGTGGGGAGATCCCTCTCCCATTTGTATGACAAGATCATGAGAAGTGGCTGTAGCAGACATCAATACCCACAATCATAGAGAGGCTAACATGTCTTTCATGCCCCCTGCATAGGATGATGCTGATATTTCTCAACCTACTAAAGATATAGGTCATGATATTCGATTTTATGCATGTACTTTAGTGTTTACGATCTTTATATATATCATGATGATTTGTACTGATTGTGTATTGTTTCTATTATGCAGGAGTGATGAGAGATGGGTGGGAGTTCTACCATCAAGCAACTATAAAGATAGTGCCAACATCCATCAACAAGGAGGAGATGGAATTAGACTATGTGCCCCCACCTATTGTGGATTAGGATCTTGAGTCACTTAGAGAATTCACGAGGTTACGAGCAACATATGAGAGTCTAAGGAGACGACTTCATCGAGCTGAGACTATAGGACAGTCATCTTGTACTCCAGCAGAGGTTGAGAGACTAGAGGTAGAGGTAGTGTGACTACAGGTAGAGAGGGAGGAGATAGCAGGGGATCATTCGGTGGCCCTTGGATGGATACACAGCTTAGAGTTTGCACTCAGATTCGGCTAATCATGGTCACAATCACATACAATTGTCTCCCAATGTCCTGCTACCGAATCACAAGCACTTGATCCCAAGGGGTTGAGTACCCAAAGACCTCAATGATGTTGTATATTGTGATGATATGTACATAAAAAATTTCATATATAAATACATACATACATACATATATATATACATACATACATACATACATACATACATACATACATATATATACATACATATATATATATATATATACATACATATATATATATATATATATATATATCTATATATATATATACATATACATACACACACACATATATACATACATACACACACACACACATATATATACATACATATATATAGTGTGTTTGAATGGTAATTAGCAATGTGATTAATTAAATAGCCTTTGTAAGATTAGCTAATTAATATCTCCATGATTTAACAAAGTTTATGTGATCTAATTAAAACATATTGCATTTCCTTTTAAATATAACATGATGATTAAGTATGTTATGCTAAATTAAATGTATTAATGATCTAACTTATCATAACACACAAGATGAATGTGAATAGTATGAAACCTAAAGTAATTATTAAATAATCACCTTAGTACTCAAGAAATACTCATGATTCATTTGTAAAGAACGAAACAATGTGAAATCATATAGGATATGACCCAATAATTTTAACAACATTGTGTTATCATTCATAATATTCAATGGGGTTAGACATTATATCAATGCAAATGCATGGCATTGATAGGTTCCTTAAGGGGTGTTCCATCTAGTTCTGTTAAAACATGTATGCACCAAACCCAAAAGTTTTGTCAACAATGTATGGTCCTAACCAATTAGAATTGAATTTGTCTCTTTCATTTGGGTTGTCATTAACGTTGCGCTGATTAGAAAATAGAACTAAGTCACCCTTGTGGAATGAGCAAGGGATAACATTAAGATTGTAATGGTGATGCTTCCTTTCATAATAAGCTTGAAGATTTTTAAGAGTGTTAATGTGTTGTTCGTCGAGCATCTAAAGTTGGTGTAATCTTTGTTTCTGATAGTGTGTATCATCAAAAAGTCCTTGAAGATCAATTATTAGTGTGGGAATCTCTAACTCCAAGGGAATTATTTCTTCACTACCATAGACCAAATTATAAGGTGTGTTCCCTATGGAAGATCAAACACTTGTATGATAAGCCCAAAGTGCATAGTGTAATTGTGTGTGCCAATCCCTATGATTTTTATTAACAAATTAAATCTTCAAAATTTGTTCAAGAACTTTATTAGTTGATTCAACTTGACCATTAGACTGTGGGTAATAAGGTGTTGAAAAATGATGTTGGATGTTAAAGGTTTCCAAAAATTTCTTCACATCATTATTCTTAAATGGTGTACCATTATCAGAGACTAATGCAGAGGGGAGTCCAAAGCAAGAAATAATGTGTTCTAGGATGAAACGACATATTACCTGAGTTGTTGTATATCAAAGAGGAATGACCTCTACCCATTTTGTGAAATAATTAGTTGCGGTGATGATAAAGGTATGCCCAGTAGAAGAAAGGGGTGAAATATTTCCTATAATGTCCAATCCCCAAACTGCAAAGGGCCATATTGGAAGTTGAGTTTGAATTTCATTAGTAGGAGGATTATGTAGATTGCTATGTTCCTAACATTTATGAAATTTTTGAACATAATCAAAGCAATCACGTTCCATGTTGCGCTAGTAATATCCAATATAGATAATTTTTTGAACCAAAGTTTTCCCTCCAAAATTTCCACCACAAGCACCTTCATGGGCTTGGTGAAGTGCTAGAGGTATCTCAGATTTGTTTAAGCATCTAAGTAAGAGACCATTGAACAACCTTTGATACAACACACTGGTGAGGATTATATATTTAGATGCAAGTTTTCATAAACAATCTTAGAGGTTTTTGGTTGTTGGCTCAGGAAAGGAACCACTTTTCAAATAGTTGAATATGGTATCATACCATTCACTCGAGTTTTCCTCATTTGTCATTAAAAATTCTTCCATTTTTTTGTCGATTGAAGGTTTCATGATGGGGTGAATAGTAAATGTGGTTTTTTTTTAAGGATCTTGAGGGGATATAAAATATGCAACACTTGCCATTGCATCCGCAAGTTGCTTATCTTTTCGTGAGATGTTATCAATGGTAAATGTCTGAAACTTCTCTAACAAGTGCATGATAAGATCCTTGTATTTGGATAATTTGTCATGCTTGGCTTGATATGTTCCATTTATTTTTTTAATTACTAATTGTGAGTCACCAAAGATTTTAATATCTTTGATACCCATTATTAAAGCGATATGTAACCCAACAAAATTAATGCTTCATACTCAGCTGTGTTCTTTGTACATAGGAAATTTAATCAATACGATGAGGGAATAGGATTTCCTTTGGGAAAATCTAATATCACTCTAGCACCAGAGCCTGTTCTACACTTGGATCCATCAAAGTATAATTCCCATGTAGGAACATCTATTTCCAACACATTATCATCGGGAAAAAAGTCATTGCTAGGTAATGCTAGGGGAGAAGGAGCATAATTAGCTAAGTGGTTAGTTAAGGCTTGGCCAAGTTGATTGATTTTTGTGAAACAAACTTAAGGTCAAACTCAATCAACAACATAAGTTCCCATTTAGCTAAACATCTTGATAAGTCTATTTTGTTAAATATATGTTTGAGAGGATCACATTTTGTCTTGACTTGTATTACGACATTTAGTAAATAATGTCACAATTTACCAGTAGCAAATACAAGAGCCAAACATTTTTTTTCAATTGGTGTGTACCGCATTTCATAATCGATTAAAGTTTGACTAATGTAATAAGCAAGATGTTCTTTTACATTGTCATCTTGTTGAGCCAACAATGCTGCAAGAGTATGGGAAGATGTATTTATGTAAAGGATGAAAAGTTTTTTTAGCATAGTGGGTTGTGAAATAGGTGGAGTTGCAAGGTATTCCTTCAAACTCTCAAAGGCCTATTTAAAATCCTCATTCCAATCAAAATGCACATCCTTTTTGAGGAGATGTGTGAAAGGTAATGTTCAATCAGCTAAGGAGGCAAAAAAATGATGGATGACTTGGATTCTTCCTTGTAATGTGCACAATTGAGAAATGTTCCTAGGAAGTGGCATGTTTATTATAGCATCAATTTTCTTTGTGTCAACCTCAATGCCTTTGTGAGATATGATAAACCCTAAAAGTTTTCCACTATCTACTCCAAAGAAACACTTTTTCGAATTTAGTTGCATGTTGTACTTACGCACCCATTCAAAGATTTGTCGAAGAACATTCACATTATCTTGTCTTGTTAAGGATTTGGCAAGGATGTCATCAACATAATCTTCCAATATTTTGTGTATGTAATCATGAAATATCAATGTCATTGCTCTTTGGTAAGTGGTGCCTACATTCTTTAATCTAAAAGGAATCGTAACCCAACAAAATGTTCCCCAAATAGATGTAAATGCTATCTTATATTGATCTTGTGGGTTGATGAAGATTTGATTATAACTAGAAAATCCATCCATGAATAAAAAAGCATGTCCTATAGTTGAATCCACTATCATGTCAATATTAGGAAGGGGAAAATCATCTTTTAAAGAGGCTTTATTAAAGTCACGAAAATCTATACATATCCTAATATGATTATCAATTTTGGTGAATGGGACAATGTTTGAGATCCAAGGAGAATAATCAATAGGTCGAATAAAACCTGCGTCAAGGATTTTTTCAAGTTCTCCTTTAACATGCAAGGCTATCTTAGGATTCATTTTCTGTATATTTTGTCGAACAATCTTGGCATTTTCAGCAAGAACAATGTTG
>VDFB02329731.1:0-56826 GCA_007258455.2 Sequoia sempervirens
AGGCGGGAGTTTAGTTCTTTGCACGATGTCGTTGAAATTATATTACAAGAATTTGATCTTTAAATCGTAAAATAATATAAGATAAAAATTTAATGGCATAGGGTTCGTTATTTGGTTTAATTTCAGTTTCATTATGTCATTTTATTCCAACTTGTTTTTGGGCTTTGACTTTGGTAAGTGGAATAAATCGGTCTTTTAGGGGTCTACATTTGAGAGTTGCAGGATTCTTCATTATTTAAATTTTGATAGGGAAAATGATTTATTCATATTAGTGGACTGGGTCCAGGAAAGAACACTACCTACCAATCCAAAGCTTTGCATGGTTGCAGATCTCTGGCAGTAATGCCGTCTAACAAATTCAAATAACTACAGACTATTCAATAAGTTCGACACAAACAATTCGAGCAATTAGATATCCAAAAGATACAGTTATTGAAAGCATAGAAGATAAAAACACGCAGACAGAAAATGTCATAAACAAGCAGTCCAACGCTAATTATATGGTGGAGGTTTTACTCTGTATATTTGGCATTGCGTCTTCTTCTCCACTTGCAATTTAATGACCTGCATTTCCTGCCTTCTGTCTTTGCGGTGGTCTTGGTAAGTGTTACATCCTTTATAACGAGGCCTGGATTTTCGGCATGAAGATGATCAACAGCAAACGCAGGAGCAAGAATGATGTTAAGCACCGAGCTTTTAATTCAATAGACTATCCATTGGCGAAGCTCAAAGCATTCGAAAAGAAAAATTACCACACATTTGGATCCTAAAACAAACCTTTCAAAATTTCACTGTGTAAAACAACTTGATAAGCTTGCTGCCTTTCTTTCATGGTAATCCCGACACAGACTACTTACAGGTTCAACTTCCAAACTAGGGTTAAAGATTGTAAACAAATTGTCGGCAAGGGAATTCTTTGTGCCGTCGAACAGTAACAGAAAAGAAAATGATAGAATGCACAATTTCCTCAATCTTCCACAAATTCCAAGAGACACAATCATCACAGCATAATCTTTTCCTCCATCGTTTTCCCCACAATATTTTTAGGATTTCTCTCATTGGAAAGGCAATTATATTCAAACCCACCCTTCACGAAAAGCATTTTCAAAATCAACGGTAAAACTCATTTCATTTTGCAAGATCTCATCTACATTTAAATTTAAATTTGTGGGTTTAATGATTTGTTGTTGAAGTTTGGGCGCTTAAGTATGTCTTCAATTTCTTTTTCATTGGTCTTTTAGCTTATGATTTACATGTTTCTTTTTCCCAGCTGGTCACATGCATTGATGTATAGTTTGTTTTTGACAGTCTAAGGCTTCTTTTGGCTATTACTGATGATGCATTTATTACTTCATCCAATAAAAGAAATTATTATTATTATTATTTTTTTTTGTGGTTATAGGATAAGTTAAATTTTATTTTTTAAATATGAATTCTTACTTTTTAATTCTTAGAGTAGAATTTTTTTCATTTGTTTAGGATTTTAATAAAATTTATCTAATATTATTAGAAGGTATTATTAGAGTTTATGTAAACTTTTAAAGATTTTTTTTAATATCTATAATATTAGAATTATAAACAAATCATGAGACCATCAATTTTTAATAAATATTACTAATAATTATTTTATAAACTTTGTTCATAAGGGCATGGCCTAAGGTAGGTAGGTAGAGTTTCATTTTGTGTGGGTATGGTTCTAGCTCATATATGAGTCTGAATTATATATGGGACACCTTATTGTGGGGAGAGGGCTAGATCTTGTATCACACATCGAAGTGTTGTCGCTACCATTAGAGAACAAATTTTGAAATATATTTGAGGATTATTAAATTTAATTTGTTTACAATCTAAATGTCATAATTCATGTTCTAATGAGATGTTAAAATGTTACTACAGTTGCAAAAATGTTGCAATACACATCATACTAAGCATTCACAAAAAATACTAATGTAGAAAGAGATTATAAGGTGAAAACTTAAAAGTGGTAGATTATATTTATGGATCTTCCTCGGCCCCGCGAAGTTTCCCCACTAAAAAGTGAAATTAGACACTCGGATAAAAAGTTATGGCCCCGCGAAGTTTCCCCACTAAAAAGTGAAATTCCTTAAAAAAAAATCTTCCTAGGCAAGAAATCAATCAGTGGGACTTTTGGCGCCAAAATAAAAGGGAGAATTACACTTTCTAGAACATTCTAGGGTAGTTATAGGGTAAAATAAAAGGGGTTAATTGGGGGTTGTAGAAGGTGGCTCCATTAGTGCCAATTGTGGCTCTAAATAATATATTTTATTTCCAAAGTTGATTTTGTGGCAATAAATCAAGCCCATGAGGTTGTAGCATCGTAAGTTCTGAATTTGTAATTTTATTTTTTGAAAATAACCAAAAGTGAGGTATTTTCTATCTTGCATCTTTTGTGTTGGTATCTATCATTGTGGTTTGTGTGGGTTTTCGGTAGTGTGGCCTTCATCAGGTGGTATCAGAGTGGGCTTTCTTGAGTGTGTAAACAGATTGCCGAATGTGAGGCAGTTTGCACCAGGACTTGTGGTTGTGGGTTTTCGAGAAAAGTGATCAAAATGCCTCCACAAAGAAACCATGGTGGTGGAAGAAATGTTATTGTACCAGAAGAGGGTTTTAGAGCCCTATAAAGACAAGTTCAAGTAGTGCAAGAGGAGTTGCGTCGAGGGTTTGAGCCAAGAGGAGGAGATGAAAGTGAAGATGAAATTGAAAATGAGGAATAGTTTGAAGAAGAACAAGATGTAGTAGATCCACAATAAGTCAGATTATTTAAGGCCATCTCTAAGATTGGGAAAAGGCTAAAGATTGATGTTTCTACATTTTCTGGAAATATTAACCCAGAAGAGTTGATTGATTGGATCAATGATATGGAGGAGTACTTTGAGTATGAGGAGGTGGAAGATCTTGAGAGGGTCAAATTTGCAAAGAAAAACCTGAAGGGTCATGTGAGTATTTGGTGGAAAGAGGTACAACTCGAAAGAAATCGAAAAGGAAAAGAGAAAATCACCAGATGGGACTAGATGGCAGACAAATTAAAAAGATAGTTTATTCCTATGGACCATGAGCTATATTTGTTGAAGAAGATGCAAGGGTTGAAACAAGCAGGAAAATCTGTCAAGGAGTATATAGAAGAATTCCATCATGTCCTGATTAGAATAGGTCATTCTGAAGCCAATAAGGAGAAAGTCGCCCATTACATAAATGGGTTGAAGCCGAGTATTCAAGAAGAGTTGGGTCTGGTAAGAATGTCTACCATTGAAGATGTATATCAGTTTGCTTTGAAGATAGAAGAAAATTTGAATAGAATATTTGAAAGCAAGCAAAGAGGTGGGGGTCATGGAGGAAAGACTAGTGGACGGTCATATGGAGGTCAAAATGAAGATCAAAAGAAGGGTGAAGGATCTAGTAGCGCCAGAACCAAAAAGGAGATAACACCTACAGTCTTTGTGATCAAAATAATGGAGACCAAAGAGGAAGAGAAAGATTTGGATGAGGACTAGGAAGAGGAGGCTTTCGTGAAACCCATTTTTCGTGCAAAGAAGGACATAGAGCCTATGAGTGTCCTCAACATCAAGGAAGGACAAATAGAAGACTTGAGGGTAATGCAAGAGTTGCACATGTAGATGAAGATGCAGAGTCTTCACATTCTAAGGATGCAACAAGAGGAGAGGTTCTTGATACTAGAAGAGCCTTGTTGAATGAGGAGAAGGAACCAACTCAAAGGAAGATTTTTTTTCGCACTAGATGTAAGTGTGAAGGTAAAGTTTTCAATGTTCTTATAGATGGAGGTAGTACTGATAACCTTGTTTCATAAGAGATGGTTAGTAAGTTGCAGTTGGAGAGAAGAAGGCATTTGAACCCATGTTGGATTGCTTGGTTGTAGAAAGACCAGAAATCTTTGGTAAATGAACAATGTCTAGTAAAGTTCAAAATTGGAAATTACCATGATGAGGTATTGTGTGATATTATGCTTATGGATTGTTTGAGTGGAGTTGAGTACTTCACGAAGATAGATTTGAAGAGCAGATATCGCTAGATCTGGATTAGAGAAGGAGATGAATGGAAGACAACCTTCAAAATGAAGGAGGGCTTGTACGAGTAGCTAGTCATGCCTTTTGGGCTAACCAATGCATCGAGAACATTTATGCAACTTATGAATGAGGTATTGAAAGAATTTTTAGGAAAAAATGTTATTGTTTATTTGGAAGATATTTTGTTTTTTAGTAAGAAATTGGAGGAGCACCTGATGCATATCTGAAGAGTTTTTGAGAAGCTAAGGGAGGAGAAGTTGTTGATTAATTTGAAGAAATGTAGTTTTGTGAGGAGAGAGTCAATGTATTTGGGATTTTTTGTCCAACATAGGGTCTTAAAATGGGTCTAGAGAAGGTGAGAGCTATCATTAAATGGCCTACCCTAAGGAGTGTTACAAAGGTAAGGTCATTTCATGGTCTAGAAAGTTTTTTCAGAAAAGGTTATTAAAAATTTAAGTAGTATTTATGCACCTCTAACTGAAGCAATGAGAGTGGATAGAAAGAATTTCAAATGGAATGTAGGAGCTCAACAAAGAGTTTTAATATGTTGAACAAGAAAGTCACAGAGCAACCTATTTTGGCACTTCTAGATTTCAATAAGGTCTTTCAGGTAGATTGTGATGCTAGTGGCACTTTCATAGGATTTGTTTTGAGTCAAGAAGGTAAGTCTGCTGCCTATTTTAGTGAGAACTTAAATGATGCTAAGGGGAAATATTTTGTCTATGATTAGGAGTTTTATGCTATAGTTCAGGATTTGAAGAAATGGAGACAGTATTTGTTTCCAAAATAATTTGTTTTATATACTGACCACCAGGCTTTGTAGTATCTCAATAGTCAAGGAAAGTCAAATCAAAGGCACTTAAAATGGGTTGAGTTTTTGCAGAGTTATAATTTTGTTTTGAAGCACAGGAGTGGAAGGTCAAACAAAGTTGTAGATGCCTTGAGTAGAAGGCAAAATTTGTTGATAGAGATGAATATAGAGGTTGTTGGGTTCAATGAACTCAAGAGTTTGTATCCTAAAGATCCTAACTTTGCAGAAGCTTGGAAGGCTTGTTTGGACCCTGTTACATTGGATACAACAAGATGGTTGTATTTCTTAATCCAAGATGGGATGTTGTTTAGAGGAAGCCAATTGTGCATTCCAAGGATTTCTATGAGAGAATCTAATCAAGGAGAAGCATAGTGGAGGATTGGTTGGAAATTTCAATTGAGATAAGACCATTGCTCTTGTTAGTGAGAATTATTACTAGCCATAGTTACAACAAGATGCAAAGAAGTTTTTACAAAGTTGTAGAGTATGTCATATGGCGAAAGGAACAAGTTAAAACACTAGATTAAGCATATATTTGCATGTAAGAGGCGTAGGTGGAGGTGGGACGTGGACCGTTCATGCCAGTTCGGTGGTTTGCTGGACAGGGTTATAGATGGAATAAATAAGAATAGTCAGTGGAGGTGCAGGTGTGGTGAATCTCAATCGTCTGGTCAGGATGGATAAAGGGGAGAAGAGTAGTGCTAAGGCTAAAGATTTTGCTAAGCACCTGAAGAATTTGCATGAAGAGGTAAAGAAACATATCAATAAGATGAACTCACAATATAAGGCTAAGGTAGATAAAAAAAGGAGGTATAATAAGGGTTTGGGCAGAGATGAAGTCATGGATCATTTGTGAAGGAGGTTTCTGGATTTGGTACATACAACAAGTTAGAGATGAAAGTTTGGACCATGCAGATCATGAAGAAGCATGATTTAGGAAATGCATATGAGGTAGAGTTGCCTTATGAAATTCATATTCACCTGTGTTTAATATTCCAGCTTTAACAAAATATCATGAAGAAGGAATTGATGAAGAAATAATGGAAGCATAGTGGAATATTCTAACACCTACTTCAAAAAAGGAGATAGAAGAAATTTTACACACGGTTAAGTTGTGGGTAGAAGCACAAAGCTTGATGTCATAGGTACTTGGTGAAGTGGCAAGGGAGGCTATTGAAGATTCATCATGGTTGTCACAGAGTTAGCTGTCTTGGTTTCCCTCCTAACTCCGTGGAAGTAGGATTACTTTCAAATTACCTTGGAGTTTGATGTGAACATCTAGTGGTGTGGAAATTTTGTATCACCCAAAAAAATATTTCTTCTTATTTTCTTTAGTTGTTTTGAGTCCCATGGTGGCACTTAAGGGGTGTAAGATAGTCAAAAGTCAGGAAAGGCAAAAAAAATCACTTAATATTTTTAGTAAGTTGGCCTAAATAGGCTTGTATGGACTTAAAAATTTACCCCAAGGAGTAGAACTGAAAATTTTTTCTAGTCTCGAAAGAATTGTCTCAATACCTTGCACAGTTTGGGAGATATTAAATTGTTTGTCTTGAGAAATTTCTCCAATGTAGCTTCAAATTTACATATGAAAACCTTAGAGGCCCCAAAGCATCTTAAAAAGTGGACAAACCAATCTTCAATGGATTCGGTGTTGTACATCTCCTCGAGAGCTTTCCAATGATATGTTATAATAGCAAATCGGACACTTGGATCAAAAGTTATGGCCCTGCGAAGTTGCCCCACTAAAAAGTGAATTTCCTTAAAAAGAAATCTTGCTAAGTAAGAAATCAATGGGAGAGACTTTTGGCACCAAAACAAAAGGGAAAATTACACTTTCTAGAACATTCTAGGGTGGTTATAGGGTAAAGTAAAAGGGGTTAATTGGGGTTGTAGAAGGTGGCTCCATTAGTGTCGATTGTGGCTCCAAATAATATATTTTGTTTTTAAAGTTGATTTTGTGGTAATAAATCAAGCCCATGAAGCTGTAGCATTATAAGTTATGAATCTGTAATTTCATTTTTTGAAAATAATTGAAAGTGAATTATTTTATATCTCGCATCTTTTGTGTTGGTATCTATTATTGTGATTTGTGTGGGTTTCGAGCGGTGTGGCCTTCATCAAAATGTGTTAAAGAAATGACTACTAATCTAAAAGAAAATAGCCAATTTCATCATCTTGGAATGTAGTGGTTGTGGTTCATGCCACATTGCATTAAAAATTTGAAGATCATCCCAATCACACATGGTTATATAGTTATAACTTGACTCATATTATATATCGAATAAATCTAATAGTGTCAAGCCTATTCAACATAGTTGTTCTACAATATATGCATAAAATAAAAAGAAGAATATGACTTGACAACATGCTAGGAGATACATTTCTTGTAATTGTCATGACATATTGTGTTTCCCTCTCCTACATATTACTTTGGCATAGCTATTATTTGCATACGTATTAAGATAAATATGATTTTGTCTAAGCATCCATCTCTTAGATCATTGGGTTGAAATTTGAATTTTACAATCTTGTAATCACACTTCTATCATGATGTTTTATTGTCTATAATCTATTTCATATCAACAATTTTGATTATTGTTATTGTACACTTCATTACTTTCAAATCACTTTCATTTGTAACACCTTAGAATTTGTTTTAGTGTGTTGTCTATTAGACCTGTAACCCTTAACCAAATCAATGGTATTAGAATGTATTTCCTATCATGCCTTGGTGGCATTATAATTTTTTATTTCTTGGCATTTTTTTTCTTATTTGCATAAGGTCTGATTATTACAAGCTTGGTCTCCAAATATGTGATCATTTTTCTTACCTTCCTAATCATTTTATATGAACTTAGTAAATGGTATAAAAATCATATGCTAGAGATTCCAAATTCAAAAATATATTTGAAGATGATGGAGAATGATTTACAAAGGAAAAGAGATAACTTTACTAAGAATTTATAGTGAAATCGATCTCATTTAGACTTGTCAACTATTTTAGTAAGTCATTTGAAGGTTAAACAATGTATAAGGTACTTGTATAAATCTTGGTATTCCTATATTTGAAGGAAAAATAGACATTAGTTCTCTAGAAAATTGGCTAAATCTATGTAATTCTTGTAATCCTAGGTATGACAGAATTTGAATTACTTTCTAGCCTTGGGTGATTTCAACCTTTCTCATACTAGTATCCTTTTCCTCAGTTCCCTGCACCCCTATTTCCCAATTCCTTCTATCCAACTAACCTTCATACTTTTGTCTCCTTGTTCACTTCACACCTCAATTCTCTAATCCATACTAGGCCTTTAACTCCTATATAAGGCAAGCAATCTCATCAAATTTGGTATATTTTTATCATCACACCTAAACCCTAGTTCAAGCACTTATGTTTGACTATTGGATCTAAGGATGAAAACCCTTTGGTTTTTATAGGGTAGCTTCATATGAAGGTTGCATCAACATTTCAACTTGGATGACTACAATATGTTCAGATATTTTACTAGCATGGTTGTTTTTTAGAATATCAATTGTAATAATTAAAGTTTTAATTATAAAATATGTATAGTAGTAGATATATATAATCATTTGAATGAAATGTACGAATGAAACACTCAATTCTAACTAGTTTCTTTGTGTGAACTTATTTTATTTTATGTGGAAATTTTAGATCCAATCATTTGATATAAATGTTTTGGTTGATTTTATTACAATATTTCATATTTGAGTAATTTATATGAATATTTTATCTAAGGTTCATTACAATGGTACCAAAGCTTTGATCTTGCTAGCCAATAAGGTAACTCAATTTATGAATGTGCCCTGGTAAATGAGAGATCATATATCAAGAAAGGGAGTGAAAGTGATTATAGGAACCAAATATAGGAGAAGATATGGTAAAAGGAGAAAGAGAGAAGTAAAAATTAATAGCTAAAGAAAAAGAAGAATTCTAGAAGAATAGGTTTAGAATGCACCACAAAATATGGATTTGACATATCTAATGGTGTAAATGTTACATGCTATAAAATATTTGAAAATCTCAAATCTTACAAAGGCGTCAAGGAGAAGGAAGTAAATCTACAAATAATAGATTGAGGGTTAGTTCCATGCCAAAGTGTCATCAAAACCCATGTTTTTTTTTATAAAAAGAGACAAGGAATAAAAAGTGCTTCAAGAATCCCCTAGAGAGGGAATTGACAAAGTTTTTGAAGAATACTTAAGTAAATCTAAAGCCTTAAAAAATTAAATATATTTTGTTAGCTACCTAGACATCATTGATAAGAAAAATTCTAAGAGAAGAACCCTAGATGGAAATTTAAAAATGGAATTATAATGTTGCAACAAAAGTATAGGTAAGTTAAATGCTCCCACCATGGTATTAACACTAAGCTTGGTTGTAGAAATTGTAACCTTACTTTACCTTCTATCCTATGGGGGAGGAAATGTCATTTAGTTTGACACATTGCATTTATAAGGTATTTCTTATGATTGGTGTCACCATGGCTTAGTCACATAAGGACATAGCCTTGTAAAAACATGTGATGGATTTAGTTAAAGGATTATAGATCACTTTGAGTCAAAATTGATGAGGATGAGTATTTTAGAGAACTTGTTAGGATCAAACAACAATTCATTGAATCTTATATTGCCAAATCTTAGTAAACTACAATAATGGTTCCTAATATTTTTGAAAAATGATTTTTCTATTCATTGAAGCTTTGTTTGATCAAAGGGATTATTAATGTGTTTGAAAGAAGCACTCAAAAGAGCCCTAACACTTTAGCCATCTATTATTAAGGGTAAATTCATATCTCAATCCAAGGAACCCACCATTGTGAAACATAAATGATTTTTTTGGAAGTGTAATGAACCTACTGGTTCATTAACTATAAAACTCTCTAATTTTTTTATTAAAAAAACTAATACTAAGTTATTTGAAAATATAATATCATAAGATTGATGTCTATTTTCATAAAAGGATAGAAGATTGAAATTGTAAACATTTACCAAATTATTTACATCAAATACTCACATTTCTTTATAAAATAAGAATATTGAACAAGTTTTACTATGAAGTATATCATCAGTATATTTTATCAAAATATTACAATGCTTTTACCATTATTGCATCATTCCAAGAATCTAGATCATTATAAAAGGTTACAATCATCATAGTATAGACATGATATACAATAAAATATAAATAATACAATGCCATGAAAAATCAAATGTGATGTCTCTAATAAAGAAAGTCTTCAGAATCTCAACTATAAGAGGGAGAGAATCACCCAAGTGATTTTCCTCCAACCACATACCTATGGTCCCCCACAAACCTTCCAATTGGAAGTGGCCATACCCTTCAAGAAGGTAGCAAATCTAGAGGATCTCCATGATCACCACGCCATTCAAGAAGTAGTGTTGTGTTCTAAATTGTAACATTATGTCATACAAATCTAGATACCCTATAGTTAAGTATGAACTATTTGATTGATTGTGACAAAATAAACAATATGAACAACAATGCAAGAAATAATTTTTCATTACTTTGGCCAAGGATTTAGCAATAAAATAAACATGTTTAATTAAGATAACATGTGTCATATGTTCACACACCTCTTTCTTAAATTGGTTATCGACAATATAATTTTCACATTCAAGATGTAAATTGATACAACATAATGGTTCATCCATTTTAATCTTTAATAATTCAAATCTAGATAACATTCTCAAACCTCAACCATAAACATTGTTATCTTAGATTTTGCAATAATATTTTTAACTCAATCCACATAATATGATCATGAATTCACATACTATCTTTCACAAATATATACATACATGTTTATATATATATATGATACTCATATTAATGTTGTCAATCAGATTGCACCCGAATGCTTAAATATTGAAATTCAACAATCTGTTGAAACATTGGAACTAATTTCAGGCTGTGGGTATCCTATAAGGAATTAGACCTCCAAATTCTAGGCTGGTTCCTATTTAATTTTCTAGTTAATAATTGAGTGATTTGCTGGAAAAGGGAGAAAGACTATTACTAAATGTATGCAAAACTGTAAATTGAAGGTGATGCACCTAACCAATAATGATTTGCAACTATGACTCACAATAAACTTCTCAACACTCCAATCTGCACAACCTGATTTAATATTTTAATCACTTGAACAATTTAAACAGAGGCTTTAACCTAATGCAATATTGAGGGAAAATGAGGTTTCATGACAAAATTGATTAATCAATTACAAGCACAGTGCATAACCAATGAACTTAAACTAAATTGCATACAGATACATGAAAAAGATAAAAAAAATCAGAGGTTTCAGAAATGAAACACAGTAATTCTTCAATCAAATTCCTCACAACAACGATGCTTGAAATCTAGAAGGAAAATTCTAAAATATTGAAAATTAAAGGAATCTTCTGCAATAACACAATTTGAACCTGTAAAAAACATTGCTGTATTAATCTAAAAGCAAAAGATGAGTTACAAGATGATTCACTTTGCAGAGTGCAAAGGCTGAAAAACAAGAACTAAGATGAAAAAGATAAACTTTTCCAATATATACAATGAGAATGCACTTCAAAGTGCATGAATAAGCAACTGAAAGTCAATTTTAGTAAGAAAGTGATAACTCCAAGGTGAAATCTGAGCATAAGTAAAAATCCCTAAAAATGTGGTTCAATCTCATGCAAAAATGAGTGAACTCAGTCTCGAACTTGTAGTCATAAAGCATGCGACTGATCTGCAACTCAAACTGAACTAGAAATTCCTGAACGTGAGCCAAAACATGCAAAAATCCTCCTTGCTTTAATCAATTTTCCCATGATAACTTAAAATCAATTCTTGCATGACAAATCTTCAGTCAACAATCTGATATTAATTTGTTCTCCAGTTGGCTTTACTTGTATCTGCATGGATCTTCTAGTTAACTTATCATCACATGACGTCCTTTATTTGCATGTAAAGATGGCTAATTAAATGATTTATAATGTATCATTTAATCAATTAACTTACATTGAGAATGCAAAAATAAAAGAAAGAACAATATTGAGGCATAATATCAAATCATAAGCCTTCACTCTCATCTCACGGCCTTTCTTACATTATACTTAGCATATTTCCAATATGCATTCACCATTTCCAAAAACATTAGTCGACTATCATATGTATTGGAAATTTTTGATAATAGCCGACCATAATACTAAAAACAATATTGACTTAAAAGTCAAAGCAGCCACGGGCAAAACATCAGAAATAATGATTATTAAAAATCATTAGTAAAAATATCAAAAATGAGTTTAGGGCGAATGATCAAAAGCAAACATTGAACCCTAAAAATCGTTATTATTTCTTTTTTGACTTTGAAGAAGCTTCATGAAGAAGCTGCTGGCTGCTGCCATGGAGTAGGGTTTCAGCTTGAACTCATCATGAAATGACTCAAATTTGCACTTTCAACACTTCTTGAGCTGAATCTTGTTGATTTTCATATGGTAAGTTCATTTTTACCAGTTTGACTCCATTATGTAGCATTTTATGAAGCTTTAAAGGCGCGATTGTGCACAATATTGAAAATTCTTTCTGATTCTATCATTCGTTGTTACTGAATTGAACCAGGCTGCCATGATCTACTAGTATTTGAAAATCAAAAGCCATTTTTGGAGCTCGAAACACATTTTCCTATTTTCTAATGACTGCCATGGTTATTTTGAAGACAAATGCGTGGTAAGTATTATTTTTATACACAGATCTGAACCCTTTTCTTGTTTTGAAAGCTTTGAAAGGATTTTACAGCCACGATTTCTTCCCTTTTCTTTGATATTACCTCTCTATTTTGTCCACCTGTTCATTGTCTCCTATTCTGACATTGATAACTGAAAGGTTTTCTGGAAAAGTTATTTTCCTTTACAAATTCCGGTTAATGAAGAACCAGCATGGAAAATCTCAAAACCATCAAACAAAAATCATTTCTATGCACAAATATTGCATATTTTTGTTGTCTCTTGTGCATATCATGAAGCCGCCATATGCCTCAAAGAGATGTCACCTCATGATGTGATATGACCATAGAATGCACATAAAAAATGGATTTTACAAGGAAATTCTTGAAATCTTTAAACCAACACATTCTGGACTCACCGATGAAAATAACCCTTGCTGATGCACTATTGTTTCACAGTGGAAAAATTGTATTTTAATTACAAACCCTTAGATGGGTATTCTGAGACTGCCATGGTTGCTTTCATTGCATCTTTTATTGCACAGAAATATACTCAATTTGTATTCAATCTGAACAAAAAATATATGAGCAGATTTTTATCTTTCAATTGTTTGAATGTTTACCCTCTATTGCACACCTCTGTGAATAGATGTTGCCTGAAACTTTATCCTTTTCTGATATATTGAGACGTGTTTGATATGAAGCTCACATAATCATTAATACAAGAGTTAAGCTACTTTTGTCACTGATTTCAAAAGTTCTGGTATAATTTTGACTCTTGAATAGACCGTCTGTAGTATGACTACATCATTCCTTGATCACTGTCGTAGTGTATTGTTGTTTATAGCACTGTAGATCCTTGTAGCATATTATTTCCATAATGCATATGAGTCTTTAATTTCCATGTACTTATAGTGGTTGATCACGAATACTATTCCATCATTGATAACGGATTTTACAATGAATGACTGGTAACTGTTCTTGAAATATAATTATGTCCATTGCATGTAATCTCATTTTGTCACAGTTTTCACTTTGTATGGCCTGAGCTGTGTCCATTGAATATGACTTTTAGTGAAATGTTCTTTCCTTGGCTGTGCTCATCTTACAAACTAGAAACATCAGTCATTTCAACCAACTCCTTCAACTAAAAAAATAAATGATTAGTAATTTTTCTTTATAGCTTGACTGTTACATTCTGTGGTTGCTATTTTGAATATCTTTGTGCAAATAGTGACTGCCATTGAAATCAGATTCTCCATTTACTATTAATGCTGATCAATTCCCTACTGTCTCACTTGGTTCAAGCTCTATGACCGTCAAAACTTATGTACTTGTTCAAAATAAAGACTTTGCCTTCACTTAATTGTACTCTTGGCAATCTCTCCTAAATACCTTTATTGGCATGACAGTCTTCAAGGTTCATCCTAACAACAATATTATCAAAGCCTTTCTAATTTCTGAATGAAATTGTTGAATGCTTACCACAATCCATAAAAACTTCAAACATATGCAAGGCTATAGTAATTTAAAAAAAGAAAAAGTAGCAGCATTAACATTACTCCATGATAACCATTCATAGGACTATCCCTTCTTTGATTGACTGCACCATGCATTTACTGTCAACATGACAATCATGTAGCATATATTTTTTAAACTTCAAGTCCTTGTTAACTCCTTTTGAAATAAGAGCAGATGTGGACTTGCTTGGCATAATGATGCTGTTATGGATTATTCTGTTCTGTCTCTTGAATGTCTGAATGGACTATGTTGCTTTGATATTGAAAGAAACAACTTAATTGCTATTTGTCTTGATGAGCAAAAGATAATTGCTTAAATTGTCTTCACCAGCTGAATTAGACTGCTTTATGACAGTCCTAGATGATGACTATTTCTTTCTTTGATTAAATAACTCTCATATATGATGTGAATGAGAGGTGTCCTTATGATATGTCAGGCTCTACCCTTGTGGGAGCCTGTTTTACTCCACATATCTGATGAAACTAATCACGAACACGATGAACCTGTTCCTGCACACTGAAAAAAACATGTTAGCAAAATAAAAGAAGCTGAAAGCTTCCATTGAGTTATGTTTTTCTTGATTGTCAGCCTTTCATCTGATGAATGCTTAGTTTAATGTAAATTACATTCCTGTTGGTAGCATAGGCTTAAGGCAAAAATTAATTCATCATTGCTTAGAGTATAACTCTAACGCCAATCTTTTACAATTTTGTAGGTTCATGGAGCGAGGAAACGAGGCTACAACTACTTGGAAACGTGACGGCTAAAGATACCAACGAAAGTGATTCATCATTACATGCAATGATGAATTGCTCCTCTTCTTTATGCTTATGTTATTTTTAGCAGTGTAGTTTGTCCTTTGAATTTTGTATTCATCTTTTGATTGTTATAATCAAACTCAATTACTCTCGCGGCTTGTGCGAGATTCAACATTTTTACAAAATGAATAAAAAGCATTACTATGCAAGTTTTATCAATTTTCTGTTTTAAATGCTTGCACAATAAAACTGAAATTCAGATGTAACTTGATCTCTATGATGATCAATGAATACTTAATCAGCAAAACATGAAAATTCCTGTACCTATCAATGATGAACTTGATTTAGCTCTACCTGTTTGAGCTGGTAGTGAAAAATAGGTAACAATTAACATATTTGTACATGCAACTAGTATACATTGATACTCATATGAGTACTTATACTATCTTTTCTTCATGCTCTCATTAAATAAGTTTACTTGATATGACAACTTATGGAAAACAATATAGTTCTTAAAAAATCTAGTCTTTAGGCATCTTGCCTATATTTATTTATCAATCAACATAAAACTAACAAAGTATGCACAATCACTCTCAACTATAGAGTCTATTGTTTGAACATCAAAATGTATGATAGGATTTGACATATCTCTAACCCATGATTTTGTAATCTTCACAAATCGAGGTTTACAAAAATAGTTCTTAATCGATCATGCAATATTTCACCAAAATAAGGAATAATAGTGACCTATTTCGTCACACAATATTTTACAAAATAAAAGAAACAAACCAATCTACTCGACAATATTGTATACCATTAACATTGGTAACATTAATGACATACAATCTCAGTGAATACGACCAAATTTACCATAATTTTAACTACAAAAAGCATTTACAAAGACATCCTTCGGTGTCTCTTTAAAATAAATAAGTAGGGTTTAAGCTTAAAAGAAAATTCTTTGGCCACAATATAAATCCCAATACATATTAAAATTTAGGGCACTTTAGTTGATCAAATATAAGCTATGGTTTGAAAGGTTGACAAATCTTTGACTTTTACATTTACTTAGCTACAACTTATGAGATCGGTAAAAACAATCCTTTACATGATCCAATAGTTGACCTAATGATTGACATTAGTAGATGGATTCTATTGTTTAAAATTTATGGTCAAAAGCCAATAATTAACATAAATAAACCTTTAGTAAAAAATAGGCCAATAATATAAGCGTCAAGCATTGATAAACCATTGGTCATGAAAGACGATTATAACAAAGAGAAACATAGATAAATCTCTATTCAAATAGGTCATCATTATAAGGATTTAACATTGGTAAATCTCTAGTCATGTAGGTTGACTATAACAGTAAAAGCTTTTTAAACAAAAGCCTAAACTATACCTTAAAATTTGCAAAGTTTAAGCATAAACCAAATAGAGCATGAGTTTAAAATGATAGAGGCTCTCACAACAAGATTGAACAATAATCCCTTGACAAAAACAACTACATTGGTTAATAACTAATGACCTTTAACTGACCTTTAAAACCCATAAAGAACATTTTGCAAACAAATGAGAATGCAAATAAACAAGGATTCCTTCATTTTTCTTTTCAAAGAAAAAATTTAAATCTTAACTCATTCTCAAAATGTTTCAGGTCGATTAAGTATCTTAAATAAATTTAAGGATTTATTACATACCTGTTCACAAGAAGAAGACTAAATTTTAATTCTTGGATGATCTAAGCTCTCCTCTACTCTTTTCTTCCCAACTTATTTACTTCGCCCATATCACCCTCTATTTTTCTCTCCTTCCATTTATTTTCATCCTTTCCACTTCCTTGAATACAAGCCCATAAAAACTGGCAAATAACTTTTTTTGTTCCAAATATCTCCACTTCACAGAGAAATACTACTATTGTTAATGCCTCTTTTATGTTTCATTAATTTAAGGGACAATCCACTTCGAATTTGTAACAACTCTCTTGAGTGTCCTCCAATTTTAAAGTACTTATCATTTAATACCATCCTGCAATGGTAACAATTACAATTATAATTATATGTATATATAAATATATATACTTATATATGTGTATATACCTTATACATACATACATTTATAATTTTCATGGCAAGAAGAAGTCTTCTAATATCCTAAATCTTCATAGAAAGATGAGTAGCGATACATGAATTATACTTATGCAAACTAATGTTGAAATGGTTGCTTCATGTTAAGCAATTTTTTATTGTACAACTAGACACTCAAAGGAATATTTGTACAAAATTTTGGTTGTTTTTTCTATTGTATTATAACTTGAAGTGGCCCATGTGTCATCATTTGAGGGGTTTCCTATACCCATATCGAGTCTCTAAACTTTTAGATACCAAAAGATTACATATTGGGTAAGTGTGATTTGTAAAGCATTAATTTTTTTTACTTCATGACATTTTTTAGGATAGTGGACACCTTATTGGATGTTATAGATGTTAAAGATCCAAGATACTGAGAGGGGGGGTGAATCAATATCTTCTTAAATTTTCTGATCAGATACCATCCAATTATTCCAATGCAAACAATAGCATAAATGAATAAGAGCATTAACAGAACATAAAATCAGAGAACACAAGAACACCAAGATTTTTACGTGGAAAACCCAAAATGGGAAAAACCACAGTGAGTGTTATCTCATGATATTATATAACCAGTTATAGAATATTACAAAATGGTGGCTCACTGCCAGGACTCACTGTCCAAAAACAAAGGCTCACTACCTACAGAATTACAACGATTGAATGGCTTTCAACTAGAAAATGAACTGACATAGTACACCTAATAAGTGCAGATTTAGTTCCAAATAAAGCTCAATAAACAGACTTACACATTTCATCATGTTCGCATTGCTTCGCTTCTTCGCACAAAAATAACTTTCTTTAAAAACTATCCATTATATATATCCAATCTTCTTCACAAGCATCAATTAGGTCGGCCTAATTAGATGCACTTCATATTTACCAAAAATATTATTTGTTGGCCTCAACCTTCAAAAAAAAGAATAGCCCAAATGCTTCAACAAGTCAACATAGACCTAAAATAGGTCGCACATATATCTGCATAACAAGACTATTTTCACCTTCACACAATTCACTAAGGAAGTCGGCCAGGAATAGACTTCAAACCAAAAGACAAAAAAATATTCTGTGTGAGCACCAGATATGTGAAAACTTGGATGTACGTGCTCTCGAAATCTGCAAACCATTTCCAAAAACCACAAGCAACAATGCTCACTAGAAAACAAATGTGGATCAAAATACCAGAGCATTTAAGCAAAATATAGGTTCAAATACCAGACTAGAATACCAGATTAACTGTAGTCTTTATCTTACAGTTGCAACTCATACATCATGGTGACATCAATGACAAACAAAAAGTAACAAAATGAGATGTTCTTCATTTTTCAACAATCTCCCCCTTTGTCATTGATGGAAAAATGTGCCAAAACCAAAAATAGTATTTATAGAGTTCTCTATTTATAGAACTTCTCCCCCTATCACTAACAATCCAACACTTCACTCCCCCTTTGACATCAAGGACAAAGGGTGTGCCAAAAAAACAACTAAAAAACATTAAAGAAAAGAAAACAAAGAACCATATATCAACTAGAAGATGATGAGCCTTGAAGCTCCTTCAGAATACCTTTGCAGACTATTTTTCCTTTTTCCTAGCCTTCCTTTGCTATATTCAACATCTTGTTCAGAGATTCCAATTGTATCATAACTTCTTCAGCATCATCTGGAGTACCAAGAGTCAGATTTATCTTCTCAAGCCTTTCAGCGCATGCTAGAGCTTCTCTAACTGAAGTTTATTCCATTCTTACAAAATCACTCAGTAGACTGAATTTTTTGATGATTTCTTCTTTCTATTTCTACAAGGCAAAGAAATTTTCTCTGTGTGTAACAATGGCCTTCCAGATTGATCTATCTTTATCTTTAGATACGCTATAAGTACCAAAAGCAATAGAAAATTGGGACTCAATGGAGTCCATGACAATCTTGATATTCTGAGTGGCATTCAACCACTTCAAGCAATAGGATAGAACAACATCTGCTTCAGATTCATAAACTTTCACCGCTTCCAAACTCCTTTCGACACAAGAATGTGCAAGAGCACATTTTTCCTGTAAGGCCAACAGTCTTTTCTCTGCCAAGTTTTCTTCTACCTCATGTCTTGTCTTTTCATTAAGTCTGGAGGAATACTCATTGAAAGAGTTTAACAATAATCTTAGATTTTCAATAGGGGCTAGTGATGTATCAATGGATGTACTGGGCATAGCTTCCTGTAATGCCTCCAAAGCATCTTCTATTAGTTCCATTCCCTTTTGATGTGGCTCAAGTTTATATTGGGGACCATAACTTACCGAAGTATCTTGTTCATATTTCTGGTTGGTAGAGGTTTCATCAACTACCTTAGCCTTCTTTGATTCAGGCTTGGTGTGCACATGTATACCATACTCATGCTCTTCTTTGTCTTCAGATGAAGACAAAATGTGTACTCTTTTAGAACCAACAACATCTGTGGATGCACCTTCACCAAAGGGTAAACCTCCTCTTTTTCTCCTTACAAGCTTTGCTTCAGGATCTTCTTCTTCTTCATCTTGATCATCTGTAACACTCATATTCTTCTCTCTTGTTTCCTTCTCTTTCCTTCCTCTCTTAGCAGAGGCGACTGGAGGAGTCACTTTCCTCTTCCCAGATCTAGTGGTTGGTCCGAAGGAAACAATACCTTTACCTTTATTATCCTTACTAGGCTCAGTCGCAATTGCAGGGGTTGTAGAGGATTTTGCAAAGGTATTTCTACCAGCTCTTCTCAAACCAGATGATTCTACCTCTCTTAGTGCTGCCTTATCCCTTCCAAGGGAAATCTCCTCATTAGTGAAACTAGCATCTTTAAATGTTTTCTCCACTTTCTTCCTAATCTTGGGCTTTTGTTGTTCCATATGTATTTCCATAGACTTCTCTGCATATGTCCCAATTCTAGGTTCATTGGGGTCCTTTGGATTCTTTAGCAACATCTACACATAGCCTTCAACATCTTCTTCTGTTATCTCATATCCAAGAGTCTGAATCCAGATAGTTTGAGGTTCTATAGCCTCAATCATGCATTCATCAATGGAGACATGAAATATGATGTCATGCTTATACTTCTCCACAATTTTCCTCAAAATTCTATCCCTTTCATTCATATTCCTTTTGAATACTACAAAGAAAGCTGTTAGGGAATCCTCTTAAGCATTCAAATTTCCAAGATTATGCATGTGATCAAAAAATTGATGTCCCACTAGTCTGGATGGGTTCCGAAATACATCTTCACTTTTTCCCAAAAGCCTCTTCATGAAGTAGAACAATAGTCATATGATCAACGAACCAAGCTTAAAGGCATAATTCTTTTCCTTTGTTTGCTTTATGTTTTCTAACAATTACAATCAAAGAAGCTCACAGAGGTCATAATCTGCACCTTTCACTACCATATCATAGCCAGTATAGATTGTTGTGGCTGAAACATAATTCTCCCTGTTTGTGAAATATATCTTGTGACCTATCATGAGGGATGCATACTTCACTGTTGGATTGGTAATAGTATTCGTTGCTAGGGCTCTTTTGTCAAATGCTACACCAATGAGTTTCTTCACTACCTCATTCTTTACATATTTTAATGTAGGTACTGTTCCTTTATCCCAAAAACCAGTTGCATCCCTAATCGCTTCTTTCGTTATCAAGTGTGGCCTATCAGTCCAAAGAATTTTTTTGTGAATTTTTCTCAGAACCAACTTCACAAATTTGTCATTGCAACTGAAATTAGGGAAGTTGTTCCAGACATCCAACTTTTTATCAACCACATTCAAATACTTGGGTTTTACCCTGAAGTCATCACTAGTAAGCTCTTTTTGCCACAGGTCAATTAGTTTTACATGATTGTACTCCTCAAACTTAACTCTAATCATCATCCTAGTATCCTTTGCTGACATTACACCATGTGGAATTGACAAAAGTGCACCCATGCAATCATCTTCAAAGAATTTTGAAGAGTATTTTCTGTAAGAGGGCCTCGGCCTCTCTGATACTTTCACAACTACAGGAGTTGATATTCTACTAGTATTGAATTCAAGCAAATTCACCAAAACACAATAGCTTAGGAATTAGAAATACCTTTTTCTACACACAGAACCATAGCTAGGGTTTCCACAACTCGAACTCCAATTATCTTTAGGAATGCTTCAAAAGTTCTCCAATTCTTCAAATGCTCGAATGAACTAAATGCCTTGATCATTTTCTTTATAAAATGACAAATTTCCCTAAATCGCATTTATTGCGGTAGACTCCAAAAAGCTACTAAAAACTCCTTTTACACAGGCAAACCCTAATTTGCTGCACAAAGAACCATCTCTTCATATTTTCTACCAGTTCCTTTTCCAAAACCTCTAAAAAATCAATCTTCATATCTTTTCCTCGTGCCAGCCTCTGACACACCATTTATCCAAGGGGTTACAATTTTTTGATAAAGCTCCCCCTATGACCTTGCTAGGTCTAGTTATCAAATAAGTCACCCGTACCGAATGAGGGCACATAATCATCAATTGTCTCTGGGTCTTCTTTCCTTCTCCAAATCTTTCTCATCTCTTGCTTAATCTCATCTTTGTCAACCTTCTTCACAGATTCATTCTTTTCTACCAGATTGGTTTCCTTGTTCTTCTTGCTTTTGTAGACTCTTGAAACATGTCTCGATTTGTTGCAGTTATAGCATACAACATTCCTTTAATTAGATTGACTTCTTGTTCTACACTGATTAGCTTTATGTCCATGTTATAGGTATAGCAATATCCATTGAAAGATTGACTCATTCTTCTTTTATTAAACTGATTCATCATCATGGTTCTACATTCGCTTTCCCTATGTCCAAATCTTTTGCATGCAAAACATTGACTAGAGAAAGGACTAGGGAATTGATTCATCCTACTTCTACATTCAGTTTCCCTATGACCAAACTTATTGCATGAAAAAAAGGTGCCATTAAAAGAAGGGTACCTTTTTGCATTAAGCTGTCTCACCGAAGGTCTCCTAGCAGAGTTTCTTGAATTTCCTTTTATCTTTCCTTTATCCGAAGTCTTCTAATTATTCTCAGTTTTAGAGATTTCACCAGTATAATTTCCCAGACCACCTTTGTCTTTGCTTCATTTCTGTCCTGCAATTAATTCATGAAGCCTTTCTGAGCTAGATTTGAAATTGTTTTCCCAAAGTTTTTCCTTCTTTAGATCCACTTTAAAGTTCACAATTTCTTATTCAAGCTTGGTGCAATCTTCAGACTTGCTTTGTACCAACTTGTTCAGACACTCTTCAATTCTTTTCTTCTCTTCCACTTAACTTTCAACCCAACAATATCTTCATTAGCCTTCTTCAATTGATCAGTTGCTTCCTTATGCCTGTCTTTGAATTTTTTCAATTGCTCCTTAAGTTTCTAGACACATTTGTTCACATCTTCAAGATTTTCTTTCAGATCTCTATTTACTGTTTCAACTTTATCAAGATCTTCAAGAGTATTCTGGAGCTCTCCTTTGTCATTCATTTCTTCCATCTTCAGGATCTCCCTCAAGCTATTAGGATTAACCAAAAAAACTGAGCTCTGATACCAATTGTTAAAGATCCAAGATATTGAGAGGGGGGGTGAATCAATATCTTCTTAAAATTTCTGATCATATACCATCCAATTATTCCAATGCAAACAATAGAAAAAATGAATAAGAGAATTAATAGAACATAAAATCAAAGAACACAAGAACACCAGGATTTTTACGTGGAAAACCCAAAATGGGTAAAACCACGGTGAGTGTTAGCTCACAATATTATATAACCGGTTATAGAATATTACAAAATGGTGGCTCACTGCCAGGGCTCATTGTCTAGAAACAAAGGCTCACTGCCTTCAAAATTACAATGATTGAATGGTTTTTAGCCAAAAAATAAACTGAGTACACCTAATAAGTGCAGATTTAGTTCCAAATAAAGGTCAATAAATGGACTTAACACATTTCATCATGTTTGCACTGCTTCACTTCTTCACAAAAAAATCACTTTCTTAAAAGACTGACCGTTATATATACCCAATCTTCTTCACAAGCATCAATTAGGTCGGCCTAATTAGATGCACTTCATATTTACCAAAAATATTATTTGCCAACCTCAACCTAAAAAAAAAAGAATAGCCCACACGCTTCAACAAGTCAGCACAAACCTAAAATAGGTCACACATATATCCACATAACAAGACTATTTTCACCTTTACACAATTCACCAAGGAAGTCGGCCAAGAATAGACTTCAAACCAAAAGATAAAAAAAAATTCTGTGTGAGCACCAAATACGTGAAAACTCAGATGTACATGATCCCGACATCTTCAAACCATTTCCCAAAACCGCAAGCAACAATGCTCACTAGAAAACAAATGCAGATCAAAATACCAGAGGATTTAAGCAAAATACCGGTTCAGATACTGGACTAGAATACTAGAGTAACTATAGTCTTGATCTTGCAGTTGCAACTCATATATCATGGTGACATCAATGCATTTTTCAATAATAGAATACTTAGGGTGGTGTGGGACATCCATGTGCAAGCTTTGGTATGCAATAAAATCATTAAAAATAAGTATTTTTTTATCTATAATAGTGAAATCAATAGGTGTAGTACATAGTGAAAGTGCTCTCTTTGATGGTGAAAGAACCATTTACTATGATAAAAGTGAATTTATCACCATAAAAGCCAAAATAATTCAATGAATGCACATATTTATATTTATTAGATGTGATGAATTTATCATGACACTTTTGTGGCATCTAGTGATGTCCTAGTTCTTAGATTCACTCCTTTGACATAATTTTTTATACTTTCTAGCTTCCTAGATTGATTATATCATACAAATATAACCATTGTGGCATGTATAGAACCAATTATTAGTGATTTTCAATAATAGCATGGGAAAGGTGGTGAGATATTTTAGACATTGTTTGGGGCCATTTTTGTCTATATGAAAGCTTTATTACTAAGCATAAGGATTATGGCCTCTTTGTAAATCCTATTTTTGAAGTACTAAGTGACCTTGTACTCACTTTTAGTTATAATCTTTATTTGAAGGAAGTTTCTCTAGAGTAAATTTATCTTAATTCATGGTTTTTTCTCTCTATCATATTTCATTTCCTTGCTGAATTAATGCAATATAAATTTTATGTGAATTTTCTCTCTATAACTAAGAATTTGATTTGTTGATGATGAATAAATATGGGTAATATCTTCCCTATTTTTGGATCGTAGGAACCTAATTGTGTTATTACCAAAGAAGAATGGTACATGTGTAACACCCGCCACGAAACCCTAGAGAATGCCACACACATAACATAAGCAAATAATTTTTTTTTCAAAAGTGTAATTAAACAAGTAAAGTAAACTACACTTACACACATTCTCTAAGGTACATGACAACGCTTAATTACAATACCCATTACTAGCAAAAGTTACTAAGCATAACTTATATTTATAACTCAAGAATTAAAGATCATAGATCCAAAACATTAACATACATCATTTAAGTTATAAAGTACAATAATGAATCCATTCACACTTTGCATTTATTTAATATTACAATTACAACTCTCATTTCCAAATGAGATAGTTTATACCAAAGTGTTACAATTACATAGTATAAAGGTTCTCCTCGAATAACAATTGAGGAGTGATACAATTAAAAGGTATCCAACTGATACAAAAGTGACATAAGAGAAGTACAAATTCACTAATACACACGAGCTCTCCAAACAAGAAGTACCCGCCATCACGAACAAGAACTGGGGACCCAACGGTGTAAGGTGCACGTTCCACCCAACCATGTGGTACCCGAAGGACCAACCCCCGTGCTAGGAGATAGTAAAAGAGCTTCCTACACAAACCTACAACCTCTAGACATAGGCAAAACAATACTAAACTACTCAAGTACAAAACTAACAAAATGGTTACAATGCTTCCAGATAACAATGATCAACTGCACAATACGACAAAATGACTCACGGTTGTCATAGGAGCAGTGTCATCACAAATTTGCATGGGTTACCCTAGCGAATCTTTCTAGGTTCCGGCCCCCATCTTGGGTTACCCTGGTGGCCTCTTACGAAACTTGACCCCACATGCAATCCAATGCAGAATCGATTATCTTTCTAAGAAACAAGATATCGATCATGCCATTCCAGACCTTGTCATCTCATCCCAAGTATTTACTAGCCCTTGAGTCCATGAGTGAGGCATTAACAAAAGTTAAGTGTTTAAACTACCCTTTTTCCCCTAACATATTTAATTAAGTTATCACTGATTAGTTTAATTAATTAATTTATTTACTCAACAAAATAAATTTAATTAATTAGTTTATTTACTTAATAAAATAAATTTAACCATGAGGATTAAATTACCTTACCACATAAATGAAATTTAATTAATTAATTTGTCCATTTAATAAGATAAATTTAATCAATAGATTAAATTACCTTACTAATTGAATAAAATTAAATTAACTAAATTAAATAACAATTTTAATCTAAAATACTTAAATTAACATTACCACCACTTAAATATTAATTCCCACATATAATTTCCACTGATAATAAATTATCAAAACATCAAAGACGACATGACTCAACAACAAACCAAACACAAACTGACGACATACTATGATAGGGTTGTGGTTTGACAAGGGAACTTCGTTACTATCTCCCAATCAACAAAACCATTGGGATATGGACACGTTCAGACCTATGAAGTTAGGTGGAGATGATGTCCTGTACCTGCAATCCTGTAATCAGGATGAATGTCGTACATGGATAAAACATAACAATCACACCGTGAAGAGAAATCATGGAATCATAGGGTGCTCGCATGCGATTGATGTAATCTCGTCCCCTTCACCCATACAATCACATCAAGACTGACGAAAGTAAAGTATCATTAATCAACAGATAAGCACATATCAATATCAACAACTATGCTAATCAAAAGCATAACATAAAACATAAACATCCGCATAGTGCATCATCACATCAAAATATAACATCATCATTGCTCCAATGCCCGCAATCATAAAAAAATAACAAATATCTGAGTCTGCCAAAATAAACACACTTTCTAACAGCATAGCAAACCGGAGGGGTGTTACAACATGGAGGTTTGTTTCATTTACTATAGAGGCTTGGGAAAGATTATTGCATAAAAATACTATCCTCTTCCTTGAATAAAAAGGCTTAGTATACCAACTTTGATGATAAGTTCTTCACTAATACATTTCTTAAGACAATGTGCTATAATATTTGTGCAACCATTATATTTATGGAAGACAACCTTCAAAACAATGAAATTCTAGTTTAGTTGGTTGGTTATGCCCTTTGAGTTGACTAAGTCCCTTGTGACATTAACAAGAATATTGAATGAGATATTGCATCCATTCATTACTTTATTTACTATTTTCTATATTGATTAAATACTTTTCTTCAATAAAACATGATAATAATATTTTTATCGCATTTAACAAGTTTTTAATACTTTGCACTAATACAATCTACAATACTTAAATAATAGGGAAAGTAAATAAAATCAAACATAAAGAAAATGGTAGATATCAAATAGTTATTGATAATACATTAGATCGTCAATACATGGTGGAGTTTCTACTTACGAGATTGAAACTTAAAGATAAGGGGCCTTAGACCTAGGTAATGGTGTGTCAAATAATCTCCTTCCAATAGCTTGAAAGCTAGCTAGTGTAAGATATAAAAAAATTTACCTTGCAATTCTCATCTTTCATTGTTGCAGTTATTTTAGTGTTAATTCCCCTAATCTTATTTTAAAATCATTCAATCCATTATATAGCCCAATTACCTATCATATATGAAAAAATTGGATGAAAATACTTAGAATATTCTCCTATACCTACCATTGAAGTCTTAATATTTGTTCTTCCTCAAACCCTACATCCCCTAGTGTGTATGTTAAGACACAAGCATAGGGGTACTCTTGTCTATGTTCAAAACTTAAAATTTGGTCCGAATTATGGTTTTAACCCTAATTTCTACTACATTTCTAATATTTATTCTCTCAAGATCCTCTTATAAATATAATTTTTATTTTCACTTGACTTCCTCTACCTCTCTTACTCTCTCTCACTCTTGAGTCTTCTTGCACTTCACTAGATTTCTTCTCTTTTCCCATCCTATCTCCATTTTAATCCTCCTTGTCATTTACCATAGTTTTCTTCTATTACTAATACTCCAATGATTCCCTAGCTCTTCCATTGATGAAAATCCTTCCTCATTCTTTTCTTATAGTATATTTTAATCCTTTTTCCTTATCTCCAACTAGTTTCCTTAGAATATCTTATGATGTCCATCTTCCTCTTGTCCTCCATCCACTTGCACACACCACCTAGACTAGAAATCAACCTAAGGTTTCATCTTATTATGTTCAAATATTTAAACACACCAAGCTCTCTCATCTTGAACTAGGAATCTCTCATGATCCAAATATTTCAAAGTAAATATTGTATGGGTTGAAATTTTCCAAATAGGGGAATGACTAAGGTAGTCTCCTAGATGCACAAGCCAAAATTTTATTTTCATAGTTTTTTTTATGAATATCTTAGTATTAAAAGTTAATTTAAATATTCTTCAAGCACCAAGGAAACATGAAATAATAAGGTGTTTAACTATAGAAATTTACAAAGTAGTTGAAGCAAAGGACACTAAGACCTCCTTAGACACTAATGAATACCAATGCCCCCACCTATTTATTGTGTTCAAGAATACTAGAATTGGTTGAAACTTTCTAGGAATCATTATCCATCCTTTAAGAGTCAATTTTCAATAACAATCAATAGGAATTTGAATTTTAGTCCTAAATTTGTGTTTTTTTGTACTAAATTAGATATGAAAGTATTTTATTATTAATTTTAAAAAATTAAAAATTGGTTTTTCTTTAGTATAGGTACACATAGAACTTGGATATTACATTCTCTTAATAATAACTCATTAGGAAGAATTAAAATCTAGCTTTTCTATTCCTAGTAATCAAATCAATTTGGCTAAGCTAATTGTTCAAATTCCTTTCCTAGCCTAAGTTGTTCAAACCCAACACACAAATTGATCTATTCATGAATGACTATTAAGAGATTAGGAAATTATTCTCCCATAAATTTGAATAATAAGAAATCATTCTTCCCAATTAACTCTTCAACACTACTATGATTGCCTTGTTCCTGATTCATGAAGAAGAGGTGCACATTTAGTTCATCTTTCGTGAAGGAGATAACATATATCTTGGGTATATTATTTACACATGACATGGAGTATATGTAGATTTGATCAATATTCATGCAATTCAAGAATGACCTACATGAAAGACATTAAATGATTTTATAGTTTCTTAGGGTTGGAAACTTTTTGTAATAAATCGAAATAATTAGTTTTTCACACAACATCTAGGAAATGAATCAAATTATAAAGGGTGGACCACTACAGTAACATGTAACTAGACATTGCACAATATTTTTTTGAGCAATTAAATATAGGCTCTATTTTGTACCACTATTATGGAATATTTAAAAATGAGTTAAAGAATTCTCACTCAATTTAGTTACCTAGTTTCTTAACACAATGAAAAATTCACTTTTTTAAAAAAAAGAAGGGGTAAAAATTTATTCAATCAAATCCAAGATACAGAGCAAAGGCCGAAGGCCCACCAAACAAGGAGCACAACCAAAAAAAACCAACAACAGTACTACAGACTCCTATCTTCCAATAATAACCTCTCCAGGGTCCCAAGATAATCAGAAGGTAACTCATCCCTTCCACTAATATCCCAACCATCCACATTCTCTGAAGCCCACTTCGCCAAACAATCAGCCACTCTGTTCCATTCTCTAGGGATATGACAAAAGGAGACATAATCCACGGTACTGCATAAACTTAGAATCTATCTAACCATTGAGGCTAATTGCCAACTAACATCATCCAAACTCTGGCTGTTTAGCATATCCACAACAATCTGAGAATCTGACTCACAAATAATCCTCCTCCAGCCTAAAGAGCAACCTCTCTCAATAGCAATCTTAATAGCAAGGGTGTCCATAAGATTATTAGAGTGCTGCCCTTTGTAAACAGAGAAGAAAAAAACCGCACCACCATCATTACCTCTACCTATACCACCAATACTAGCATGTCCAGGGTTCCCACGAGAAGAACCATCTGTATTAATCTTCAGGACCCCAACCGGGGGAGGTGTCCACCTCCCATCAACAATCTAAGAATCTGACTCACAAATAATCCTCCTCCAGCCTAAAGAGCAACCTCTCTCAATAGCAATCTTAATAGCAAGGGTGTCCATAAGATTATTAGAGTGCTGCCCTTTGTAAACAGAGAAGAAAAAAACCGCACCACCATCATTACCTCTACCTATACCACCAATACTAGCATGTCTAGGGTTCCCACGAGAAGAACCATCTGTATTAATCTTCAGGACCCCAACCGGGGGAGGTGTCCACCTCCCATCACGACAAACCCGCTGCTTGACATGTCGGGGTCTTTTTCCAGCAAAGCAACCCCTTCTACTATCCCCCAGGTTCAAATTCCTCACTATAGCATAATCACCATGATCAATATTTTCAGACATATCACACTTAGCAAAGATAGTCTCCTGAAGCTTGCTAATTATCTTCTGCCACAATTGAAAACTTCCTAATTTGGAGCCACAAAAAACTCTACGGTTCCTTTCCAGCCAAAGGTTCTAGATAATGAAATAAGGCCCTATAGCCCAGGCCACCTATAGGAAAGATGTCTTCGCAGGAGGCCTGCCCATACTTTCCCAAAATTCAATTAGGGAGGTAGCATGAATACAACCATGATGCCAAGCCTTCCACCACCTATGCCATATCTATCTAGAAAAAGGGCAGAGAAAGAGCAAATGAGAAATACATTCCTCACTATGCAAGCAAAGGAAGCAAATAGAAGGTCCCTAAAAACCTCGCTTGCGAAGATTCTCCCAAGTGAGACATTTCTTCTGAGCAACCAACCATAAGAAAAAATTGCATTTGGGCCAAGAAAAGTTGTTCCATACCTTCTTCCACCAGGGCACCTCAACTAGACCATGTAAGTTTCTGTCTAGCATAGTATAACCTTGAGCAACAGTAAATCTACCTTTTGGGCTAGGACTCCAAGCCATTGTGTCCCTCCCATTAAGGGAGCTGCAAAACCTACCCTCCAAGAGTCTAGCCAGATCAACACGATCCTCATCAGAACCTCCCATGGGCCACTCCTGAGGATCCTTCCAGCAAGTCACCTCCACCTGACCAATACGTTTGACAATTTTAAAATGCTCCACCTTACTCCACCCAGCATCAGTAAAAATATGGCAAAGAGGCTAAAACTGAGGGAAGCTAGAAAGAATGGGAGGGTGGCCATCCCAAGAGTCCAGCCAAAATAGAGCATCAGAGCCTCTATTACAGATCCAAAAGAGACCATCCTTAATAAGATGAGCTCCCTTTTTAAGAGTATCCCAAACACAAGATCCTTTGCCCAACAAAGCAAGCTGCGACATATCCTGGCTATCAGCACCTGGAAGATACTTGTGGGAAAGATTCTTGGCCCAATCTCGATCCTGATTATTGCACCACCTCCATTACAACTTAGCTGCCAAGGCCATGATAACAAGAGCCATAGACTTGAGACCAAGGCCCCTAGCATGCTTCGGCCTGCAGACAGACTCCCACTTGACTAAACTCCACTTCAAGGATAGAAGGCTGCCAGACCAAAGGAATTGACGAGATATAGCATCAAATTCCTTCCCAAAGGTGGAAGGGTGAACCTTCACACAACACCTATAAATGGGGAGATACTACACCACAGAATTTAGGAGAATCACTCTCCCAACATAATATAGCCATCTGTAAGTCCAGTGACTAACCTTACTTTAGAATTTATCCAAAATCCCCTGCCAGTAATCTCTACGCTAAGATCCCAAAGCCAAAGGAATCCCAAGGTACATCAAGGGAAGAGAACCGATCTGAAATCTAAGGATCCTAGAAATCCTGCTCTGAATAAGCTGAGTATTAAAGAAATAAATGGAAGATTTATCATCATTGACACTCTGACCTGAAGCTTTCAAATAGATGTCTAAAGCTCTCCTGAAGTTCACAACCTGACTAATTCTAGCCATGCCCATGAAACCAGTATCATCCACAAACTAAAGATGAGAGTAAGGAGGAAGATTATTGTTCCAGCTCCAACCTTGGATAAGACCCTGCCTCACTTGAGATTTAATAAATCTGCCAAGACCCTCCGCCATGATGATGAATAAATAAGGGGATAATGGGTCCCCTTGCCGAAGTCCCCGAGAGGCACTAAACAATTCCGAAGGTTCCCCATTAATAAGAACTGAAAAGGAGGACGAGGTCACACAACTAAGAACCCAATTCACCCACTCCTCTTCAAAGCCAAAAGCCAAGAGAATTTTCTGTAAGAACTCCCAACTCACCCGATCATAAGCTTTAGCCATGTCAAGTTTAATAAACATAGCCTTCTCCTTAGAGGAAGCCATAGAGTGAATAGCCTCCATTGCTATCACAACACCATCCAAGATTTGTCTTCCTTGAACAAAATGCCCCCGCTCAGCAGAGATCAAAGCACAAAGGAGTGGTTTGAGCCTCTGAGCAATCAATTTGGTGATGATCTTGTAGACAACATTACATAAAGCAATAGGCCTGAATTGATCCAAACAATTAGTCCCCTCCTTCTTAGGTATGAGAGCCAAAAAAGTAGAATTTAAAGACTTGAGCATTTGTTTGTTCCTATGTGATTCCTGAACCACATCGAGGAGATCCAACTTTATTATCTCCTAAAATTCTTGAAAGAACTCAATCGAAAACCCATATGGACTAGGAGCCTTACCTTTTTTCATATTAAACACAACTTTCTCCAATTCAGGTAACAAGATGGGATGCAAAAGAGCCACATTCATCTCATCAGAGACAAGGTGGGTAATACAATCCAAGATGGCCCTCTCCTTGGCCCTAGCTGCAAGATCCTCTCTAGTAAACATATTTGAAAAATACCTGATAGCTTCCCTGGAAATTTCTTCACCAGAAGAGAGCTGAGCCCCTTCAAGCAAAACAAGAGAGGAGAAAGAATTCCCATGCCTTTGAGCCTTTACTGAGTTATGAAAAAAAGCAGTCTTCCTATCCCCCTCCTGAAGCCAATCAACACGAGATTTTTGCTTCCAGAAAATATCCTCCCGAAGCTCCCACTCTTCTAATCCCTTAAGAGCCAAGGACTCAACTTTACTCAGATCAGAGGTCAACCCTTGGTCCCAAATCTGATGAGTGACATTATCCAACTTGGACTGAGCAGCCATCTTTTGAGCACGCAGGTTCCCAAAACATTGTTTATTCCACCTCTTAAGCCTATATTGCACATGTTGAAGCCTCTTACTAAAAGTAAACATGGCCATACCATGGGAAAGCATCCCTTCATACCACCAATCCAACATAAGATCCTGTAGAGATTGATCTCTTAACCACATCAACCGAAATTTGAAAGACGGGCTTTTGGAGACCCCATATGAGGTGGTAGAGAACTTGATAGGCCAGTGATCAGAGCCCCTCCAATCAAGAATTTCTGAAATAGTGGACCACCTGTTATTCATCCAATAGCAAGAAACTAGAAATCTATCAAGCCTTTCTGAAATAGCCTCAGCACCACACCTCCTATTATTCCATGTAAATATGCCATTGGTTGGGTTCACGTCAATGAGATTTAGGAAACCAATATTATCTTTGAGAAAATTTGAAGAAGGGTCCAGCCTAGCCAACCCACCACGTTTTTCATCCAAATTAGTGTTACCCAATTTTCACCTGCAGGCTCAATCAGGTAGGGAAACCTATGTTTTCGAGTGTTCATGAAGGCCAACTGGAGGAACATTTCTATCTGGGTTGCATATTTTCTAACTTGTTTACTTCTTGTGCAGCTACAAGGGAGATTGGGTTTTAAGATTCGACACGTGGATTAAATGAGGCTCCCACAAGGGTTGAGCCCAGCGTGCAGGTATTTAGTTTTGGGTGGGTCTTCATCTTGTTTTCGCCTTGTTTTTTTTCCCCTTTCCATGTTGTTTTCCTCGGCCCCTTTTCCTTTTTGTTCTATCGGAGGCAGAGTCAGACCGGAACCAAACATTGGAACTTTTCAAAAAGTTCCAGTTTCCGTTTTTGTTCCGGTTTCGGTTCTGGTTCCACACTTATGTGCGTTTCATTTTCTTTTTTGACCTTGCGTTTGACCGTGGGGTGGTTTTTCCCTTTGTTTCTTTCTTCTTGCCTTTTTTCCTCGTTTTTGTTGTTGTGTTTTGGCAGACCTGGGACCGGGATTGAAACCGAACTTGAAACTTTTCCGAAGTTCCAGTTCCTGTTTCTATTCCGGTTCCACCCCCACTGGGTTCTGCCCGGGATCGATTTTCGTTTCGATCCCGTTTATGTTTTGATGTCCTTTGGTCTTTGTTTTTGTGTGCCCTGGGTTTTCTTTTCCTTAGGCACTTTCTTCGTAGTTCCGATTCTGATCCCAGTTCTATCCTTTCTTCTTTTCTTTTCTTTTTCGCTGCTTGTGGTCGGGGGATGTCTCCTCCTCTTTGATCTTCCTTGTGTTTTTCTTTCTTCCTTCTTGCTTTTTTTCATGGATCAGAACGAAATCTGAACTTGAAACTTTGGAAAAGTTTTAGGTCCGGATTCGGTTCCGATTCTGGTTCCGCCGACTCTTTTTGTGTTGCCCCCTGCTCCAACCCTGATCCCGGTTCCGGTTCCATCTTGGCCCCACCCCTGCCAGTTTTTAAAGGTCTCAGCGGAAGATTTGAGTTCGCCATAAAGTCTCCCCGACCCGATGGCATCTTTCCTAAAGGCTGAAGTCTCGGCGACAAGGGCTAGAAAAGGGGTAAGGTCTATTGACAGGGTGATCTCTTACCGACATGAAAGGCGGTCTCGGCGAAGGAAGCGAACTCGGTGAAGGGTCTCGCCGAAAAGTGGTGGTCTCCCCGATAGGAAAGGAAGCGACATCGGTATAATATTAAGTGCTCGCTGTGATGTCTTGCCGACCTGATAGGGTCTTGCCAAAACGAAGTGAGCTCAGGGAGAGTGTAGGAGTTCGCTATGCAGTCTCATCGGTAGGGTGGTGTCTTGCCGATAGCAATGGATTTGTTATAGGCTTCGGTGAGACCTCTGGCCGATATCGATTGTCTTGCCGATGGTTTTTTGTGATATTGATATAACTCTGGCCGCTTGCTATGATGTCTTGCTGACCATCGTGTGTCCTGCCAAATGCTGCTGCGAGGTCCAATCACATCGGGGAGACACGATTAGTGTCTCACTGACATGCGATTCTAAAAAAGTGATCTTTTGACTATCTGGGAATCTACGTGGCGCGAGTTCAACCAATCAAAAGGTGTTAGGGAAAATCACGGGTAGTTTGACCTATTGACTCCCCCATAAAGAATGATCAATAGAATGTGCGTGACATGGGTCGGCTTGGTGAAGCAATGATGTTTGAATCTGACAGGGTAAATCTGATGCTGCTTCTTGATGGGGGTCAACTTGCTGAAGGATCTGGAGCAAGAAGAAAGCCAAAGAAGAAGAAACCGTGAGTCACAATAACAGCTAGGACATCGGCTGGAAAAAGTGGGTTGACATTAATGACCATACCGCTAAGCATTCAGAGTGGCTCTGACAAAGTCTCGGGGCTAGACACGAGGGTTGCAAGTTAATGCGGTCATTGTAAAAGATCTGAAGGCCATGCCTGGGAATGAGCTTTCACCAACATGAGCAGGCTATGCGCATTTAACGCCTCATTAGCTTCATTCCAAAAAATGCTTCTAGGGGCCGACGTGTTCGGGCACAAACTCATTTTGTAAACCCTAGGGTAGGAGCCGACATCTTTTTGTATATAGGGCATTTTTGCCTCTTTGTAAGAGAGTTCAGATTATGCATTCTGGAGAGTTAGTGATTTTTCCTCAAATCCTTTCTCAACTGATGTAGATTTTGTAACTCATTTGGAGTTCTCTGGATGCTTTTCTGAAGTCTATGACTTCTATAGTCCTTTCTCAGATTAGCAAAAATTCTGTAACTCATTTTGGAGCATGTTATATAAAATTTACCTTGGTTACCATTGATGGTTCATTTTTGCCTTCTTGTTCTTGTGAAGTATTGTGCAATTTTAAGCGATTCATCAAGCTACTTAGTGAAATATTTCTTTTCCTTATAGCTTTGTTTCATGTTAGCATGCCTTTCTTTGCAAAAGTAGTATTATGTAGGTTACAAACTATGTTTACTCAATTGCACATGAGATTTTAATTTGTGAAAATCTGCTTTTCCTTCTTGAAAGTGTGTGCATGCCGAACTTGTTTGTATGCATAATCTATAGAATCTTGTTGTGTAGTCCCATATCCATCATCAATTTTCAAGTGTAAATTGAGTATCTCATTGTTCTTATCAGTTCGGTGCATCACCTTAGGATTTAATTTCCATTTTTATGTTTCTCCTTCTCCCTTTTCCTTACAAGATCAGTAGTTTTAGGTGACACCAAAGGAAGTTGGCCTTCTCCGGAGGTTGACCTCTGCCTACAAGTGACCCACAACATTAGAGGTCTTCCCATGTTACACTAAGGTGTTGAACATCAGGTTCAACAAGGGTGCAATTTCAGGTGATAACAACTAGTAACAACATTAAAATCACCAGCCATAATCCATGGGAGAAACAGGTCCAAGGACTGGATGAAATTGATGTGAGTCCAAAGATGTGACTTACCTAAAAAATATGTAGGAGCATAAATATTGGATAAAAGGCACCTTTCTCCAGTCTCAAAGCTAGAGGCGACCATAGAAATGGAATACCGGCTAGAAATCCACCATAAGGGGGAAACCTTCCTTGGGTTCAAGAAGCAAGCCACCCCTTGAACTGCCCTGAGCACCCACGCCCTGCCAATAGCCCTAGGGCCAAATACACAAGGCACAATTAGCCAAACCATCCACTGTAAGCTTGGTTTCCTAAATAAAGACAATGTCAGGAGACTAATACTTAATTAATCTATGAACAACCTTTTGTCTAGGGATACTGTTCAACCCCCTTACATTCCATGATAAAACAATCATTTATGGGGTTGGGAGAAATGGGAATCAATGGGTTTCACAAACCCTGACTCAACCAATGTATCACCCATAATCTTGACCTTCTCTTGATCGGTCTTCCTTCCACTCCTTGATGGTTTGTCTAGAGGCCCCTTTTTAAAGGATTTCTGTTGTAGGCCTAAGGCAGGAGAAGCTTTGTTACCCTTCAAAGAATCCGAGGTCCCCTTAGTGGTAGGGGGAATAGAAGCCAACACAACTGTACCCTCCGAAACCTGTGACCCTGGAACATCTCTGATATCCTGAACTTGAGGAGGCAAATCCATAGCCAACTGTCCAACCTGTTGATCCCCTGAAGATAAATATGATCCTCATTCTTTGCATCCTCATCCTGAACCTCATGCTGATCCTTAGCCCTAGAAGAGAGCTCAATTGGAATTCCCTCCTATTGGACCAAGTCATCAAGAACATCAAACCTGTTAAAAGTGCAATCATTTTGTCTATCCATCCAAGTTCTCTTCTTGCCTTTTCCTTTGTTATGAGGCTTAACCAGAATAAAACCCTCCTTATCTGTAGGTCCATCAGAAAAAGGAGCCTTCCCCTTGTCCTCCCTAGGAGGTCCAGAGATAGCCAAGGGGGAAGATTTATTTCTGGGACATTTGTGATGTAAATGACCATATTCATGACAAATTCTACATCTAAATGGTAGGGTCTCGTAATCTAGCTGTTGGATCCAAGAAGATGATCCCATGCAAATCTCCATAGAATATGGTAACAGATTATTTAAATCAACTTCTACACAAATACGTGCAAAAGAAATTACCTTACGATATTGAGTTTGTGTAGCCGATCCCACAGGTTTTCCAAGAAGCAATGAGATTGAGTGAAGAATATCTTCCCTCCAGAATTCCAATGGAAGCCTCGACAATCGAACCCACACAGGCACCTGCGAGGGGATTTCCTCAGCAGAGTTGAAGCCCATGTGCCAAGGCTTGATGAAGAGCCCCACCTAGTTAAAGAAATAAGGGCCTCCTTCAAAAGCCCTATTTCTATCCAACATACTTGAAAAAATAACCAGAAAATAGTTATTAGCCGCTAATAGGATCTCCATATCTCCTTCTAGGTTCCAAACCCGACACGCCCATAATTCCAGCACAGGTAAAGAAAGACGAAGGCCCAGAAATTTGCAAATAAGGGCATGATTACACCAGTATTCAACATCCTCCGAAACTTGCTTAGGTTGAAAAACCAACACTGGGCGATCCTCGGATCTCTCCAAACAACCGTTTACTTTTTTTATTCGAAACATCACTTTTGAAGAGGAGACCCCTACTCTAGATTGGGGTTCACCTATATGTTCCTTAAAACTGGCATGCATCAAAGAAGATGACTCTACCATCTCCAAATCCCCAGAGGAAACTTGAGAAGAGGCTAGCCCTTGATTCTCCATGGACTGAAGATCACAAACCCCAAAAAAAGAGAGAGAAATGGGGCAGGGAACCCACAAACTCAGACTGTCACATGCCACCCACCGAGGACACACCAAGCACGGATAACAGGCAAAGAACGCCCGCCCACAAGCACAAAGGGTCAAAATCCCTTATCTGACCAGTAGAACCCTGCGCACAAGCAAAAAACCCTCCCAAAAGCAGTAGAAAAGGCTCAGACATCGAGTAGGAACGCATAGAACAAGACGAGCTAGGGCATGCGGGCCCTAGCCCACGCCAAACCATCGCGTAGAGCCATCATATAAAATTATCTCTGAAACATTCACTTTCATAAATAATAAAATATCCCAATATGTTCAACATCATTTTCCATGCATGTAATCATCATTTAAAATACTTATTAAGAAAACAAATAATTTTAGTTATTGTAGATGTAAAATAAGTCTTAGTAAAATCAATCTTGAAAATTGTGATTATATCTTCAATAGCTACACTTGATCACTATGTATAAGAAATAAAATGTTAATACACCTACATTGTTTGGGAAGGGCCTAGGCCTAAGCTCTTACTCTCCATATTTGAAGTATTTATAAATGATAACTCTTAGATATAATTATTAAAAAAATATTTAGACTTTGTAGATCTATCTATTTAGAACCACATATAAGTAAGTCAATTTCAAATTATTGTTTACAAGATGGCTTATTGTATTTCTTGGGACATGTGGGTGTACCCAAGAAAGAATAATATTATAAGTTTTGATATTTGAGGCTAATTTTAGTAATTATTTAGGCCATTTTAAAGTTCAACATACCCTCAATGTGTTCAAGAAGCATTTATTTTTGTTACTCATGTTGAATGTTTTAAAATTCATCATATCTTATACTAATTGTGTTATATAGCTAAGTTGAATAATATAAATAAAGGAATACATACTCCTTTGTGCATAATGAATTGACCTTAGGAATTGATTTCCATGAATTCATTTTATTTTTTACCTATTAAAAAGGGTGGTTTTGATTGTCTATCTATAATAGTTGATACATTCTCAAAGATGGCAATTCTCCATCCTTACAAGAGGATCATCTTATTTGTAAAAGCAACTTAACTATATTTTAAAAATATATAGGTTTCTTATACCTTCAACCATCATATCTAGTAGGGATGGTAGATATTCTTAATATTTTTTTTGAAAACACTCTAGTTAGTGATGGCTATAAAGCTAAAAAAATTGATAACATTCCATCTACATACTAATAAACAAGCAGATGGAGTGAACAAATAGATCACAAATCTTTTGACAATGCATATTTTCAATAAGAATCACACTTTGAATGCAAGTTTAGCTTTCATTAATCACATCTACAATAGAGCTCCAAATAGCTCTACTAAATATAGTACTTTCAAGGTTTGTTTTGGTTTCCTACCATTATCATCTATTCAACTATTTTACACTAGATAAGTAGAAGGTATTTTCCATATCATGTCAAATTATGATATTTCTATTAGGATTCAACCATGCAGTTTTTTGATTCAAACTCATTGACCCATGTTTCATGAGTAGTGGTTCACAAGAACCAATATCTCATGATAATGAATGGTCCAATCAATACTCATTGCATCTAGGTGATGCTCACAAAAGTGAAGCATTGGGCCTTCCCTAGAGGTCACCCATCCCAGTACTACTCCAACTAAAGTGTGCTTAACCTTGGATTTTTCCCCAAGGTTAAGCCCACTTGAGTTGTAGGCTAAGTGGGCTTAACCTTGGGGAAAAATCCATGGTTAAGCACACTTGATTTGGAGTAGTACTAGGATGGGTGACCTCTTAGGAAGGCCTAATGATTCACCTTTGTGATCATCACCTAGATGTAATGAGTGTTGATGTAGGAGCATTCAAGTCTACAAGCAATCATGCATCACCAAAAATATATTTTATTTTCATGTTTAATTTATGAATTTTGGTATGGGTTGGAGCTTCAAGAGCATCTTGTGGAGAGTTTGAAAGATAAAATTTTCATTTATCAATACTTGGATTTTTTGTTTCAAAAATCAGAGGCAAACAATGTGTTTAATGTGATTTTAAAATTATTGAATAATTTCATCCTTGAAGGGTTTAAGTGGTCCATTGACATGTTAGGGGGATCTTGAAAATAAAAATAAATATTCATTTTATCAAATTTTCTTCCTATAGAAGTTTCATAAGGAAAGCGACCTTTGACATTCCATTCTTGTCTTTTTGGGTGCTTAAAATGGAGGGAAAAGATAGTGATTTTTGGAAAAACAATAAATGACTCTTTAGTTACCAAAGGAGCATGACTTGGTTTTGTATGTTATTAATTTTCCAAAGGAATCTATATCATGAAGGTGTTTGATATGGTGAAGAAAAAATAACACATTTTGGAAGAAAACTAACTTTATGAAAATTTGGAAGGAATTTTAGAGGTCAAGTTGACGGAAATCAAAGAGTAGATTTGGGTGCCACTTTTTGGGATTTGTAGGGGTATAAGAGTATATAAAATAAAACCTTTAATGGTGTTAAAAAGGTATCAATAAAAATAGAAAGGTTGGAGAAGAAAAGAACTTGCAGGTTTGTGAAGAGAAAAGAAATAAAAGAAATGGGATTTTTTAGGTGTGTTGTAGGTGTTCAAGGAAGCCACGAGATGATTAATGAAGGGAAATTAAGTTTTGAAGATTAGTGAAGACAAAGGAGGTTTAAAGAAGAGTTTGAAGACTCGTAGATAAGATGTGTCTAGAAAAGCTTGTAATTTTTTTTGAATTTTATTCAATGTTGAATCCTCCATATATGTAATTAATCTTGAGGAATTTTCATGAATGAATGTGTATGAACATTTTTTTTGTGAAAAGAAGAGGGTTAAAATTTTATTTCATCTAAAAAGATACCAATACAAAACAAATGGGGCCCAAACCAGGCCCCTAGAGAAGAGACAAAACAACCGAGGCTAGCAAACTACGTGAGAAAAAACCCCAACAAGAAAATCATCACATAACCATGTCCTCCAAAAGAAGTCTCCCTAACTCCCCGAAGACAGTCCCGGGGTAATTGATCACAACCCTCAATCTTCTAGCCATCCAAATGCTCAGAAGCCCATTTTACTAAACAATCAACTACCCTATTCCACTCACATGGGATATGAGTGAAGGAAATAGACTCCAACCTAGAGCTTAGACGAAGGATATGCCTAACAATTAAAGCCAAATTCCAATTATCCCCCTCCAAATTTTTATTAATCCAAAAGTTCACAATGACTTGGGAGTTAGACTCACAAATAATCTTATACCAACCAAGAGCATAGGCTCTCTCAATGGAAAAAAGAATCGCCAAACCCTCCATGAGGTTATTTGTTTGCTACCCCTTATGCAAGGAAAAGAAGAAGATGGCTTTACCAAAGCTATCCCTGCCAATGCCCCCAATCCCTGCAAGGCTCATATTACCTTGAGAAGAGCTATCCATATTAATTTTTAAAACATTCTTAGGAGGAGGGAACCAACCGCCATCCCTCTTAACCTTGTTTTTGACATAATGACTCCACACATAAAAGGATCCAAACACCTGCTCATGTAGACCCAACTTAAGTGTAATCTCTTCATTTACCCTTCTCTAAGGGAATGACACCTCACATCTGGACTCCATGATCTCTTGAATCATGCAAACAACTCTCTTCTAGACCTATGGAATCATCAAATTACATCCATGAAAGATCCTATGATTCCTCTCAAGCCCAATTTGCTAGAGAATGAAAGCCAAGCAAATATCCCAATCAATCTAGAGAAAAAAATCCTGGTTTGGATGTCTACCCAAGCTACTCCAGAAATCAATCAAAGAGAAAGCATGCACACAAGGATGTCTCAAGACACCCCACCAAAAGTGCCAAATCAACTTGGAAAAAGGACAATGAAAGAACAAGTGGGAAGAATCCTCATGGCATCCACAAAGAACATAGACAAAGGGTCCCTGAAAACCTCGCTTCTAAAGATTATCCCAATTCAAGCATCTATTTCAGATGAATCATACCAAAAGAGGGCATTAGAACCCTTGTTACAAATCTAGAATAAGCCATCCTTAATCAACTTGGCACCTTTTTTAAGAGTTTCCCAAATCATTGAACCCTTACCCAAAAGTGGAAATGAGGGACCTCCTCCTTCACCACATCGTTCAGATATTTATTAGAGACAGTCTTGTCCCAAACATGGTCTTGTTGAGTACACCATCTCTAGTATAATTTAGCTGATAAAGATACACTTGTAAAATTGGTTTGTTGCAAATCGAGACCATCAAACTCTTTCAATCTACACACAATATCCCACTTCACTAGACTCCACTTCGAGGGCTCCTAACTACTAGCCCACAAAAAATGCCTAGCTAGGGAGTCCAAATACTCAATAAATCTTGTGGGAGTCACTTGGACCATACACCTATAATTGGAGAAAGCCTACACCATAGACTTAAGAAGCTGCAGTTGACCAACAAAAGATAACCACCTGTGGCTCCAATGGTTCACTTTCACCCAAAACTTGTCAAGAATACTTTTCCAAGAGCCTCTGGGAAGGGCACTAGTAGAGAGAGGGATGCCTAGATAGATCAAAGGCAGTTGACTAATATGAAATCTTAGGATACAAGCAATTTGATGTTGGCTAAGCACAAGAGTGTTTAAAAAGAAAATAGAAGATTTACCTTCATTGATTCATTGACCAAAAGTAGCCAAGTAGGTATGCAAAACTTTGCAAAAAATAGTAGCCTCTCTAATAGTGACCATTCGCATCAAAGCAGTTTCATCAAAAAATTGTAGGTGTGACTGGGAGGGTAGGTCTCTACCCCAATACCACCCATGAATCAACCCCTGATTAACATAGCTCTTAATAAATCTCCCAAGCCCTCAACCATGAGAATAAACAAGGAGACAAAGGGTACCCTTGATGAAGACCTCTTGAAGTGAAAATAAAAGTGGAGGGCTCCCCATTAACAAGCACAAAGAAGGAAGTGGTCATAATACAACTCATCACCCATGAAATCCACTCCTCAGTAAACTCAAAGGCACTAAGCACTTTCCATAGAAAGGACCATTTGACCCTGTCATAAGATTTTGCCATATCTAGTTTGATAAACATTTATTTTTCTTAGAAACTACCATGGAATGAATAATTTTTGTCGCTATAACCACAACATCCAAGATTTCCCTGTCAGCCACAAAGCCCCCTACTCCTCAAAAATCAACTTGTCAATACGCCGCTCTAGTGTTTCTGCAATCAACTTAGAAAGAATATTGTAGAACACATTACAAAGAGCTATGAGCCTAAAAAGATAGATTATCAACACCCCCACACTTAAGAATGAGAGCCAAGAAGGTAGTGTTCAATGCCCTCAACATCTATTTATTCTCCTAAGATTCATGAACCACTTTAAGAAGATCCAAATTAATGATATCCCAAAACTCCTAAAAAAATTCAATTGGGAAGCCATCGGGCCTAGGGTATTTCTCTTTCTTCATTTGAAATACAATGGCCTTCAATTCCTCTAGAGAAACAACACTCATAAGATGCTCATTCATCTCCAAAAAAACCAAATGGGGGATACAAGCAAGAATTTTATTTTCTTCATCCATCACATCAGGTGAATCCTCCATGAACAAAGAAGCAAAATGCTGAGAATCTTGAATAGAAATCTCCCTAAAAGAAGACAGATGAACACCTTTGTTGTTCATGAGATAAGGGATCAAGTTACCATGCCTCCTGGCCTTCATTGAGTTGAAGAAAAAAGCAATATTTTGTCCCCCTCCTACAACCATTCCACTCACACCTTTTGTTTCCAATAAATCTATTCTCATAGCTTGCACTCCTCCAGAGCCTTCAAGGCCCTAGACTCTTGAATGTGTATGAACATTGAAATAAAAATAAAGATATGTTTCAAATTTTTTTTCCATTTATATGTTAATGTGGATTGGATGACATTTTTAAGACTGCAAGATTGGGTAGTTTGATAAGAACCCCCAATTTCATCTGCATCGATTGGTATCAGAGCTAGAAGACCCTGAGTGTGTAGAGTATGCACCAAGACCTATGGCTAGAGGAAGCATGGTTGTGAAGAGCTCGTGTGGACTGTTATAGGTGAGAGAGAAGTCATGAGTAGTGAGAGCTGAAGCCATGAAGAAAAGTGAAATTACAGATTGTGAAGAGGTGATGCAAGTTGTCAAAGATTACAACGAATATGATAAAGATATATGTGTGGAAGCCCATGATATAGGAGGGCTAGAGACAATATAAAGATAATTTTTTTAAAGATGATGACAGATATAAATATGAGATTGGACGAGTTGGAAGCTATGCAACATGGAGAGGTTGTGAGGGATGAGTTCATAATGAAGGAATGCCATGAGGAAGGCATAAAAGAAAAGGATGAGGAAGATGAAGAATTGTGTGCAAAAGTGATTAAGGGAGTAAAATATGTGAGAAGTGAATAGAAGAATGTAGAAGAGGTTACCAAAAATGAGAAGAATGAAGAAGCAGTTGTGGAAATTGAAGTTGTAGTTGTAATGTCCCTTCCTTAGGAAACCTAGACTATAACAGAGGTTGGCCTACTATTAGGGTTCTCGTAGGTCAACATAATGGTTAGGGGACCCAACCATGGGCTATGGAGCTTAGCTAGGAGCTTTATGAGTCTTTCAGTTTGGAGTTCAGTTGATGGATCTAGGGATAAATTTGAAATATTAAAGTTTGCTTTAATGGAATAGTAAAAACTGAATAGTAACATAAAATTATAAAATGAATAGTGAAATGTGCCTCCCATCTTAGTAACTCAAAGTTGTTTTTAAATGTGGTCCTTTCTTTTGATGAGAAAAGACCCTCAAGATGGGGATAACCTCTTGAGGAGGATTATGTTATTGTTGGAATATGTGCCTCAATCCTTACTGACATGAAACTCCTTTAAGGCAAAGTCGGTGTGACATCATGGATGTCTGGCCGACTAACTGTTTTGAAGGTCTTGAAATGTTCATATCGCTGTGACAGGGTTGATGTCTTACTGACAAGTCTATCACTATGACTCTCTATGTTCGGCATGACCTTTTGTTGAATGGAGAACTCTGGGTGACAGGTTGATCTTATCGGGCTAACTCACAGGTGTCGGGGAGAAGTACCAGCAAATGGTGTAAGTCTCGCCAATGTTAGGCTAACATAAAGGTCACGAGGAGATGTCTCAGCGATGAAGCTAGGTCACGCCTATAGGAGTATTCACATGGTGTCTTCGCGGTGACAAAAGACTTCGATGAGAAGTCTTGGAGACTTGGATAAGTCATGCCGACAAACTTTGGGATAACTTTGGGCACTCAAAGAAACATCTTGGCGAAGGGCTTAAGTCTTGCCGACTCGGTAAGACTTGGTGATGCTCAAAGAAAGGTCATAGCAAAAGACACGAGTCTTGCCGACAACATGTGATGTTTAGGGTGACATGGGATGTTCGCTATGACATCTCGGTGAAAATGGTAGACCATTCGGTGGAAGCTTTGTCTGTCGGTATGACGTCTCACCGAAACCATGGGATCTTGCCGATAGTAGTATGTCTTTGGAGTAACATGAAGTGGTCGGTGGAAAGTCTTGGTGAGAACGAAGTGTCTTGCCGATAGCATAACTCATCGTTGTGACCTGTGACTTCGATATGAGTCACACCGAAATGCGATAGTCATGCCCAATGGCTCACGCTGACATGACTTGAAGTTTTCAATATGAGGTCTTGGCGATCTGCAGAAGTCTTGCCGATGGAGAAATATTATGCCGACGGAAGCGTATTGAATGTCGATGGACTCGGTATGACTCATGGCTTTCGTTGAAACCTCTTGCCAACTGTTGAAGACTTAAGTCGATATCGATAATGATTACTTTGTGGCATCGAGGAGACACCGTTAGTGTCTCACCAATATGCCAACAAAGTTTGATTGCCTTTGACCGTGTGACCATCCTATGTGGCATCCCACTAGACCAATCAGAGTAAGCGGATTTCAAACAGATGATGGTTGGATTTTTGCATCAGTTGCAACATTGGAGAAAAAACTGCATGCAAGGAAAAATCTGAAAAGGCATGGAAACTTTCTTCGATGGGGCATTGGCGGATAAGGATCAACAAGAGAATAAAATATGAATGTGTTAAGAATTCTGTAATGAGTTTTTTGAGTTGTTGAGAGCATTTTCTATGAAAGAGATTGAACAGTGAAACTGCTATGAAATACCAGAGAGTTGTATCTCTGATTGTATGTAATTTTGTTGTTACTGTAATACAAAGAGATTCAACTTGGTGTGGTGGGTTTTTTCCCAATAGGGTTTTCCCACATAAATCTGTTGTTCAGTTGTCTTTGTGTATTTGTTCTGTTTCTGTTAATCTTTCATGTGTGTCTTAATTGGTTTGTAATTTGAAAATTAAAAGGCCTGCATTGCATTCTTCCCTGTGAATTTGACGTTAGGAAAGTGTTTCCGCACCTCTACTTTCCTTTCAAGTGGTATCAGAGCCTGGCCAGTTGTGTTATCCTTGTGAGTGGGTTGGGTTTTTTGTGTCAATTCTTTTTCAGTGGGAGTCTAGTAGAGGTTTGTTAATTTAATTATAGATTAAGATGGCGAGCACATCTGAAAAGATGGAAATAGAGAAGTTCAATGGTAGCAATTTTGAGTTATGGAAACTCAAAATGGAAGATCTGTTAGTGGACCGAGATCTTTGGACTGCTGTGTCTGAAACAAAACCTCAGGCCATGAAGCAGGAAGATTGGGACCTGTCAGATAGAAAATCAAAAGGGCTGATAAGGCTCTGTTTAGCTGACTCTATTCTTCTAAACGTGCATGAAGAAAAGACTGTAGCCTCTTTGTGGACACGACTAGCTGCTATTTATCAGGGCAAATCCTTGGTGAACAAGCTGTTCTTGAGGAAGAAGCTGTACAACTTGAAGATGCAGGATGGAGTTGGTGTTGCTGATCACTTGAATGCTTTCAACATGTTGATTGCTCAGCTAGCATATATTGGTGTGAAGATAGAAGAAGAAGATCACTACATGCTACTGTTATGTTCTTTGCCTGATTCGTGGGATCATCTGGTGATGGCTATTGGGAGTACAACATCCACATTCAAGATGTAAGATGTTGTTGCTTCTCTGCTATTAGAAGAAATGAGAAGGAAATCTTCTGAGATGGCAAAGGCAGCTCTTACTGTCAGAGGTAGACCGAAGGAGAAAGGCAAGAAGAAGGACAAGAAATCCAGATCGAAATCAGAAGGGAGATCAAAGTCTCTTGGCAAGAAGTCCAAGGTGAAATATTGGAATTCTGGACAAAGTGGTCATGTCTGAAAGGATTGCAAGGAGGAGAAAAAGAAGAACTCTTTTGGAAATGATTCTTCTCAAAGTGACGCAGATGCCTTCATTGCAGCTTTGGCTACACGGGCATCAGATGATGTCTGGTTGATTGATTCTGGAGCATCTTTCCACATGACATCTCATAGGGATTGGTTCATGAAGTATGAAGAATACAATGGTGGAAAGGTGTACTTAGCAAGTGATTCATCTTTGGAAATTGTTGGCTGTGGAAGAGTCAGAATTCAATTCCCTGATGGAAGAGTGAAGGGAATCAATGATGTGATGCACATACCAGGTCTGGCTCGAAACCTACTTTTTGTAAGTAAGCTGAATGATATTGAAATGCAGGTCACATTTTCTAGAAATGGTTGAAAGATGACTAGAGGCTCTATGGTGCTGGCTAGGGGTGCTCGAATTGGTACCTTGTACAAGCTAGATGCACAAGCTATTCAATGCAATAGTGTCTCTGCGAAGTCACATAAAGCTACTCATGAGGGAAACATTCCTGATGGAGTAAATTCCATGGAGTTTAAACTTCAAGTAGAGAAGGCTATGCTCTGGCATCATAGGCTAGGCCACATTGGTGAGAAAGGTTTAAAAACTTTGAAAAATAAAAACCTGGTAGAAGGGCTTGAAGATTGTAACCTCGAATTTGAATTTTGTGAACATTGCATATATGGAAAGCAGCACCGTGTTTCATTTTACTCCAGTCCTCACAAATCTTCTGGTTTTCTTGATTATATTCATTCTGATGTGTTTGGTCTAGTGAATGTTCCTTTTTTGTCTAAATCAAGATACTATGTGTTGTTTATTGATGACTATTCAAGAAGAATATTTGTATATTTTTTGAAAAGCAAATTAGAAGTGTTCAGTCGATTTAAGGAATTTAAAAACCTTGTAGAAAATCAGACTCGTAGAAAAATAAAATGTTTAAGGACTGACAATGGCGGTGAGTTTTGTTCAGATGAATTTGAAAGGTATTGTAAGGATCATGGGATTAAAAGACATAAGACTACACCTTACACTCCACAGCAAAATGGAGTTGCTGAAAGGTTCAATAGGACAATAATGGAAAGAGCACGAAGTATGCTGAGTAGTGCTGGCTTGGAGGAAAAGTTCTGGGCTGAAGCAGTCTCTACAACATGTTACGTGGTAAATCATTCTCCTAACTCTACTCTTGTTGAGAAGACACCTTTGGAAGCATGGTTTGGAAAGAAGCCCTCTCTGAGACATATTTGTGTCTTTGGCTGCGAGGCATATGCGTATGTGCCTTTTGAAAAAATATCTAAGTTGGAAAACAAAGTTGTAAAGTGTATTTTTATTGGCTATAGCGCTGGAATAACAGGATACAAGCTTTGCAATCCTGAGACTGAGAAGGTTTTGTACAACAGAAGTGTTATTTTTTGTGAGCTAAAGCCTTCTACATCAGATCTGCAGTCAGAGAAGAAATTAGAAAATGAAAAGGATGTAGCAGCAATTCCTTCGACAGCAGATAAAGAGGAATTGAAAAATCAAAATGTACTTGACACTAAGGAGAGCTCAAGTAGTTCTGAAAGTTTTGATGAAGATGAAGAACCACCTGAGCCTCAGCTTGTGAGGAGGTCAACTCATGAAAGAAAGCAACTTGAAAGATATGGGTTTTCTTTAATTGAGTCTACTTGTGCCTATGCTTTAATTTCTAGCACTGATGAACCTAGGACTATGAAAGAGGCATTTAAAATGTCAGATGCAAACTCTTGGTTGGAAGCCATGAATGAAGAAATGGATTCATTAGACAAGAATGATACTTGGAGTTTGGTGCCATTGCCTAAAGGCAAAAAAGCTATTGGCTGCAAATGGGTGTTTAAAAAGAGAATAGGTTTGGACGGTAGTGTGGAGAAATATAAAGCAAGGCTAGTTGCGAAAGGTTATTCCTAGGTAGAGGGAATTGATTATGGAGAAATATTTTCTCCTGTAGCAAAGCTGACATCTATTAGATTTCTTTTGTCACTTGCAACAGCATATGACTTAGAAGTTGAGTAGATGGATGTGAAGACAACATTTCTTCATGGTGATCTTGAAGAAGAAATTTATATGTCCCAGCCGAAGCACTTTGTAGAAAAAGGTAAAGAAAGACTAGTTTGCAAGTTGAAGAAATCTCTGTATGGTTTAAAATAGTCTCCTAGAATGTGGTACCAAAAGTTTGACACGTTTGTTTTGTCTTTGGGATTTGTAATATCAAAATGTGATCACTGTGTATATTACAAAGCTGAAAGTGATCAAGTCCTTATTATTGCACTCTATGTTGATGATATGCTGTTCATAGGCAATAGTAAGCTAATGATTTCTGATCTTAAGTCTCAGTTGTCTGCAAAGTTTGAAATGAAAGATCTTGGTGCAATAGGATATATTCTGGGAATGGAAATAACCAGGGACTGGAAGAATAGAAAGCTTTGGCTTAGTCAGAGTAAGTATGTCAAGACTATTCTGGAGAGATTTTGTATGACTGATTGCAAACAACTAGTTGTTCCAGTTATGCAAGGAACGAAGCTATCTGTTAAGGATTGTCCAAAATCTCCTTCTTAGATGGAGGACATGATCAGTGTGCCTTATGCAAGTGCAGTTGGCAGTCTTATGTATGCAATGGTCTGTACAAGGCCAAACATTTCCCAAGCAGTGGGAGTTCTTAGCAGGTTTATGGCTAATCCTGGAAGGACACATTGGGATGCTGTGAAGAGAGTGTTTAGGTATCTGAAGGGCTCTTCAGACTATGCTTTGAGTTACCATGGAAATTTGGTTGAATCACAAAGGACTCTCAGTATTTGAGGTTATGTGGACTCTGATTGGGTAGGGGACATTGATAGCAGAAGATCCACCAGTGGATATATTTTCATGATGAATGGTGGTGTAGTAAGTTGGATAAGCAAGCGGCAAGCTGTAGTCACTTTGTCCACAACAAAGGCAGAATACATGGCTGCAACACATGCCTGTAAAGAAGCAATTTGGTTAAAACGTTTGTGTTCTAACATTGGTTTTGATGCAAGAAAGATTACTATTTACTGTGATAGTCAGAGTGCTATATGTTTGGCAAAGAATCCTACTTTCCATGCTAGGACGAAACATATAGATGTACAGTATCACTTTGTATGAGATATGGTGGAGGATGGGAAGGTCTCTTTGGAGAAAGTGGATACTCTAGAGAATGTTGCAGATGCATTGACGAAGCCTGTGAGCACATACAAGTTCAGGTGGTGTGCTAGTTCGATGGGCCTCTTGGCCCATGAATTTTAGTAGTTTTGTTATGTTTTGGAGGTGTTAATAAGATCTTCGTCAAGTGGGAGATTTTTGGAATATGTGCCTCAATCCTTATTGACATGAAACTCCTTTAAGGAAAAGTCAGTGTGACATCATGGATGTTTGGCTGACTAATTGTTCTAAAGCTCTTTAAATGTTCATATCGCTATGACAGGGTTGATGTCTTGCTGACAAGTCTATCGCTGTGACTCTCTGTGTTCGGCGTGACCTTTTGTCGAATGGAGAACTCTGGGTGATAGGTTGATCTTATTAGGCTGACTCATAGGTGTCAGGGAGAAGTCCCAACGAATGGTGCAAGTCTCACTGATGTTGGGCTAACATAAAGGTCATGGGGAGATGTCTCAGCGATGAAGCTAGGTCACGCTGATAGGAGTATTCACATGGTGTCTTCACGGTGACAAAAGACTTCGCCGAGAAGTCTTGGCGACTTGGATAAGTCATGCCGATAGACTTCGGGATAACTTTGGGCACTTGGAGAAACATCTTGGCGAAGGGCTTAAGTCTTGCCGACTCAGTAAGACTTGGTGATGCTCAGAGAAAGGTCACAATGAAAGACATGAGTCTTTCCGACAACATGTGATGTTTAGGGTGACATGGGATGTTCACTATGACATCTCGGCGAAAACGGTAGACCATTCAGTGGAAGCTTTGTCTATCGGTATGACGTCTCACCAAAACCATGGGATCTTGCCGATAGTAGTATGTCTTCGAAGTAACATGAAGTGGTCGGTGGAAAGTCTTGGTGAGAACGAAGTGTCTTGCCGATAGCATAACTCATCGTTGTGACCTGTGACTTTGATATGAGTCTCACCAAAATGCGATAGTCATGCCCAATGGCTCACGCCGACATGACTTGAAGTTTTCAATATGAGGTCTTGGCGATCTGCAGAAGTCTTGCCGATGGAGAAATCTTATGCCGACAGAAGCACATTGAATGTCAATGGACTCGATATGACTCATGGTGTTCATTGAAACCTCTTTCCGACTATTTAAGACTTAAGCCGATATTGATAGTGATTACTTTGTGGCATCGGGGAGACACTGTTAGTGTCTCACCGACATGCCAACAAAGTTTGATTGCCTTTGACCATGTGACCATCCTATGTGGCATCCCGCTGGACCAATCAGAGCAAGCGGATTTCAAACAGATGATGGTTGGATTTTTGCATCAGTTGCAACGCTAGAGAAAAAACTGCATGCAAGGAAAAATCTAAAAAGGCATGGAAACTTTCTTCGATGGGGCATTGGCAGATAAGGATCAACAAGAGAATAAAATATGAATGTGTTAAGAATTCTGTAATGAGTTTTTTGAGTTGTTGAGAGCATTTTCTGTGAAAGAGATTGAACAATGAAACTACTGTGAAATACCAGAGAGTTGTATCTCTGATTGTATGTAATTTTGTTGTTACTGTAATACAAAGAGATTCAACTTGGTGTGGTGGGTTTTTTCCCGATAGGGTTTTCCCACGTAAATCTGTTGTTCAGTTGTCTTTGTGTATTTGTTCTATTTCTGTTAATCTTTCATGTGTATCTCAATTGGTTTGTAATTTGAAAATTAAAAGCCCTGCATTGCATTCTTCCCTATGAATTTGATGTTAGGAAAGTGTTTCCGCACCTCTGCTTTCCTTTCAGTTATGGACTTTTATAAAAAACCTCATGGGAGGTTATAAAGCAATAGGTTGGGCTCATTTTTGGGCATTCTATTCTCATTTTGACAAAAGAAAATTGCAGGTTTGAGCTTTGGAAGAGGGTTTCAACAACATACAAGTCTTTTGAGGATGAAATCCCTTGGAGGATAGTGAATCAGATGAAATCACAATTCACAAAATAGGGAAATCTACCTAGGGTTTCCATTTGGGCATCATTGGTCTTCATCATAGGTTAATTTACATTTAGACTTGATTGTAGCAGTTAGTTATTAGAATATAATTGTAGATTGTGGATTCTTATCAACATATATCATCGTTTTAGTGCATTCACCAGCTGGCCGTACTATTTGGGTGTCAGTTTTAGTCAAACCCTAGCTGGAAATTAGGGTTTTCATACCACTAAGGAGTAGATCAGACTTTATATTAGATCTTTATTGTATATGCTTATTTTCCAACAATTAAATATTCAATAAATTGAGTGTTGGCTTTCGGGTATGCAAATTCTATGTAATCGGTGGTTCAAATTCATTAGTTCTAAAAATTACATTTGTTGTCTTGGGAAAATTAGAATTCATAATTTTATTTTAGTCATTTATGTTCCTTTAGCATCTATTTCTTTTTCGCAATTATCAAGCACAAAACCTCAAAAAATTAGAAAACCACCAAAAGTCACAAAAAGCTCATAAAACAACGAAAACATATAGAAAAAAAAAATTCCCTATTCGCTGGTCAAAGTCAAATAAAAAATCAAATTCATAAAAAATGGATTAGATTTGGGTTGGAAACCTTTCAGTGGTATCAGAGCCATAATCTTGCTAGCTTTTTGGTTAATGATTGCATTCAATTGGTGTGAAATAAGTTGTGCACACGTTAGTTTGGATTTGGTTTTCAGTTGGGACAATGAACAAGGTCATCATGGAAAAGTTGTTAAGCAATAAACATGCATGGAAAGAAATTGAGAAAACATAACATAAGACAAAGAAGCAGTAGTGATTAGCATATTTAAGGAGTATAGCATTCTTCCTCAACTTGTTAAGGAGAATCTTCCCTTCAAGGAATACATGGACATGCACCTGAATCTTTGCCACAAGACTAAGCATGCAAGGAAGGAATATCACACTATAGCTTATGAATTATTTATACATGGAATGGATAGAGAATCTACATATATGATTGATACAACTCTTCATGTGAATGATCTAGTGTCTTCAAGTTCCAATGAGGTATGCAAAAATTTATATGATGAATTTGATAAACATGCTAATTTCAATCATGAAGGCATTAAGGTTTCACAAGAGGCTGCTACATTAGAGGCTACCATAGACCATGTTAGTGCTTTGGATAGCAATGGTATGGATTCTTTGAGTGATCATAAAGCATCTTCTAGTGTGATAGTTGATTCCAATAAGGGCATATCACCTACAGATGATGGCAACCAAGGATATTTAGAACAAAAGCCTTGGGTTTGGGAAGAAGAGGAGAAAAATCAAGACTTGATGGTTTTTGATGACTACAATGTTAGCATAAAAGAAGGATGTGTGGATGTTGAGTACACAAGGGATGAGCTTCTTGAGGTAAGCCCACAAGGAGAGCATGTTGAAGGAAGGAGTAATGATTTAGAAAATACAGTTTGGTCTAGTTTGCATCATGAAGTTTATGACCTTCCTCTTTTGGAGAGCCCCTTGAAGGCTCAAAAAAATGATGATAGTGGTCACACACTTGATGGATTGGCCACAAGTGTTTTGTCCATTTGGGTGGAATGGATCATTATTGGTTTCATTATGGTTATTCATGCATCATCTACAATGGAAGGACAATTGCTAAGATCATATGAATCATTTTATTTTGGAGAGCTGATTAGGAAGACTTGGAGATTTCTTACCAAGAAGATTTTGCAATTTGATAATTGTTGGTTTGTCTTGCATACTACACCTTGGAGTTTTCTAGTTAAGGAAAACATATTAGTTATGGAGGCGATGGTATGGATTAGAAAATGGGACAACAATATTTTGACATCACATGAGCATAAATCCAAGCTAGATGGTTGTGAAACAAAATGTAGCTTGGTAGACATGCATGAAAAGATAGATAAGCATGAAGTGATGGTAGGAACTTCTACTTGCCTACAATTTGAATTTATAACAACAGTGGGAAAAGAACATGAATCAATTTGTAGGTTGGTGCCTCACCCTTATGATGTCGATATTTTGATGGAGTGTAAGGATGTCATAGCTTCAAGAATTGATATGCTACAAGATTGGGCTGCTAAGTGTATGCAAGTGTGCTCTTGCATTAAAGATTTCTTGGGTAATGAAAGAAAAGGTACAATCAGTCCTAGTTTTCTGATTTTAAACAGTAGTGGTAAATCCTCACTTTCTCATGATATTGCAACTTCTAATCATTGAGAAATGAGTGATATTGATTCTACTTTGATTGGTACACCAGATACATGCATTGGTCATGATAATTTATAGGATGCATCTCGTTATGGGACCGATTTTAGACAATTTGGAGCAATTGAGATAAAACAGTCTCAAGAAATGTTTGATGGATGGATTGACAAGGCAACAAAAGCTAAGTTGATAGCACAACAAACCAAGCTTCATATTCAAAAAATTTGTGACACTCACCGCCCCATGGATGATGGTAAGAAAAGGTCTTCTAGTTTTGAAATTATAGTTGTTGCTGATCAATTCATTCATGAAGATTTTGAGGGCTTTGATGTGACTATAGTAGGTGGACTTATTGTTCTTTTCAAGAAGAGAGTGAGTAAGCGTAGCATTATCTTTAGTAAGTATACTCTTTGTGATGAATTTTATGTACTTGATTTGAACGACAATGAAGTTATACTTGGTATGCAATGGTTAAATTCTTTTCAAAGGGTCATCCAAGATCTACAAGAAATGGAGTTGAGTTTCATGCATGATGGGAAACACATTATTATGAAATCTCTCAAATATACTTTGCCTCATCAAATAGAAGCCAAATCAATGATAGCTTTGGGTCATGATTGGCTTCATGTAAGCATACATTATGCATGTGAAGAGAGTTGTACTAAATCAACACTTGATGGTAAGCATTTGAATGTTGAAATGGATGACAAGTTTATGAATTGGCATGACATTATACCTGATTTGTTTGAGGACAATAGTCCTATGGTTTTGCATTCTCATGAGATAGACATGCTAAAACCTTTAGATGACAGTTACTTGTGGTCTACTATTGATGGCATACAAAATTGGAGTGTTGGATATGGTGATTTTGTTGAAAAACAGGGCACTACACAATCTAATTTTGTATAGCATACCTTTGGAGGTGTGGAAAAGGCACAAGATAAGTGTAACATTTGGCTAGAGAGAGCAATGAAAGCTACGTTAATTGCTGATAAAGAAAAACATCGGCTAGAGATGGTAAAAGGAATGAGGCAATCAACTTTGTCTGATCATCATGGACCAACCATTGATGTTACACATGAGCATGATTATGAAGATGAAAGTAACTTAGTTTTGCTTGATGCATTAGTTCCATTTGGTGAACTAAGCCAACCTAGTCATGATTTTGATGATGCCTTCATATTGGGGTACATAGATGAGTTGGTAGTTTATTTTACATTGGTTCCTTTTGATCGGCTGGGTCTAACCATTGAGTTGGCACAATTTTATATTGAGGTGGATTCCATATGGGAGTTCATGGATTGTCTAATAGACTATTCTCTATGGTTTTATAGTGATTCATTGATGGGTATTGAAATGTGTGGTTTCCCTCCAACAACATGTAGAAAATTTTATGATGATGGAAATGACAATGTATCAGTTGAAGGAAAAACTAGGGATAGTATATGTTGATGTGTTTTTTATGCACTTCTCAACACAGGTAATGCATAGGTGCATCACCTCTCTTGAAAGACAATCTTCCACAATTAGATTGCAAAATACTATCCCAAGGTCTCTAATGTTAGGTCTTGACAGTACTTGGAATATCTCAGTTGTTTCATGTGATTTGCTGAAATCACAAGGCAGTCTTACAGATGAGTCACAAAGTGGGGAAGTTGGATCTGCAAATGGAGTTCTTAATATCTGGAAATGGTTGTTCAGTTGCTGCAGGTTCAAACAATAGTCTTGAAATCCTATTTTAGCTTTAGATTTGGCTTTACAATGTGCAAAGAACCTTAACTTAGGCTACTTATTAAAAAAAAGGAAAAGGGGCAAGGAAGAGAGCAAGTTCCTAGACCTAAAACTACGAATGAACAGTGATCATGGAGGCTACTACAATAGACAAACTCCCTAAACTAGGTTTTGCTTGGCCAAGAGGATCCTATAGTTACACAAAACCAATGCAATCTTATAAGGACTACAAATTTTCAGATTACATACACACATTATGAACATGTAATTGAACTAAGTTGCAACAATGAAGTAAAGGAAGCTTAGACTAGCTTTACAAAGTGATTCATCATCAACAAACCACAAAAAGAATGAGCTAGAAATTCAACAAATACAGTAACAACAAACACCATCATCACTTCCATTGAAGAAAATAACAACTAAACTAAGAGTGAAGTAGAACCATGCATGCATAATGAAGAAACATAAGAGAAACACCCATAAATCATGCAATGTAGCTTTTTATTGCTGCAAAATGCCTTTACACCTGCTCTCCAACCATTTACAAATGAGGGGGGGACCCCTATTTATAGTTTTCCAAAGCTCAAATGAATGGCTAGTATTGAATTACATTGTGTGGCTCAAATTTGATTGCACTAGGGCTTCACCTACCTCTCATTATATAGCAATTAAAAATACCTTCCTTGTATTTTCTCTATTTTGTCCTGTAGTGGCTAGTCACTGTAGCAATTTAGTCTTCTAGCTGATTGCCCTTTTGCTATAGCTGAAACTGTTCAAAAGCTTCCTTCTTGCTTGATGTGTTCACAACATCCTTCAATCAATCAAGTACACCTTATTTGCATTGTTGTTAAATGGATCATATGATCTAATGAGA